>JAOEHY010005028.1:0-14629 GCA_025447955.1 Psilopsiagon aurifrons
TAAAATAAAATAAAATAAAATAAAATAAAATAAAATAAAATAAAATAAAATAAAATAAAATAAAATAAAATAAAAATCCCAACCTACCCATAGTCCCACTGCCAGGACTACCAAAAAATAGATGACAATAACAGAGATGTCTGCAGCATTGTTGATCTTTACGCTGGATTCCATCCTGGCTGCTTCTCTGGCTGTCTTCTTCTCTCCTTATGTCCTTGCAGAGATCAGGTTAATGATAAACTTACTTCATCCCCTACGTCTTATATAATGTATAACTTCAGATTCACTTGTCTCCCATGGGCCACAAGCATGGGACACAAGTTGAAGCTGCTGCTTTTCCTCAGACAACAATTCCTTCCCAAATATTGCTGCTCGATGTTGCAGGTGCTGCAGATTTCAGAGTTCAACTGCCCTGCCAAAGGTGCTCAGGGTTTTAACATCCAGGAGCGGATGTCTGAGAAGGAATGAGCACGGAAAGGAGTGGCTTGGCTGCAATAAACCCGCATATTTACTTCACTGTGTTTGAATACTGGGGTTTTTTTTCAAGTGGTTGTACCTGTAAGTCTAGTCATGGAAGATGCAGTTCTTTTAGATGATGATGGTAGCAATTATCTGTGAGGAGGAGTGACCTGGCACCTGGGGAAACCCAGGGGTCCAGGAGCCAGGACACCCTGTGTCATCTCTCAACTCGGCAGCATTACTCAATGGAGAAACAGCCCTGTATTTCTGGGAAGACAAGCTGAAGCTGCCTACATCTCTCACAAGTATACAGGTAAAGGTGCTTGTGAACTACAAGACTTAGATCCAGGAGCTGGCTGTGCTGAATTTCGGGGTGTTTGACTGTGGTGTTGGTTCTCTCTATTGTAGCTAATCAGCTTCACATTCAAATAAGTTCAAAGTTCATCAGAGCTTGGGTCTGCTCTCCCTGTATTTGTTCCTCTGACTTCAGAATCAAGCTAAGCAAAATAACTGATCACAAAGACGTGAACACGCTGATTATAACAGATCTTCACAGCTCTTAATAAAGAAGCTTCCCCCAACAATGCCTGTGATCTGTGTGAGCTAGAAGAGGTCAGAAAAATCCAGGATATTTAGAACAAGAGACACATTTCTGAGCTCTGAGAAGATCTGAAAGTCCTATTCTCTGCTTTATACTAGGGAATCATTATTCATGTACAGCTGACTAGGCTGCCTTTTGGGAGCAAAATGTTACTCTGAAGTCACACTGAGCAGAACAAGAAGTACAGTACACAGAAAACTCGACAGGTTTGACTGACTGTGCAGTGGTTATTTCCTTGGGAGTCGAAATGGAGGTCTGGCACTTTGTTCATTGGCAACAAGTTTTTCTTAGGTGAAGTACCCTTTGGTAACTGTGGCTAATAAAAGCACCAAAGTCTAAGGAGCTATAATAAAGTGTGATTGCTTAAAAGGGTAAAGTAAAAATCTCACTAGTGTTTCAGCATCTAAACTCTTATAAAACAGTCCTGTCTTCTGATAGTTTAGGCATCTCTCCCAAAACACATTCTTCACTTTGTCCTACAGGACTGTGAAATGTTAGCTTTAAATCCAACAGAGAAAAAATTAACCCTGGAAGCTGCTGAGCATCCAAACCTGCCATTAGCAGCAACCTTCCCTGCTGCGTATTTCAGTGGAAAATAAAGGACTTATTTACTAACCTTAATTAACTTATTTACTAACCTTAATTATCAGGAAACAGTTTGCCTAAGATAGGCTGTAGGTGGCACTTCTTTACAAAGATTGACATAGATTCCTGTGGGTCCTTGCAACTAGCAAAAGGGCTGGGTTTCATGAATTCCATTTCTGCATCAGCCTGCAGAGGTAACACAAAGAAAACATTGGGCAGGAACTTACCTACTATAATTTATCTTGACTTCTCATCCAGACCTCTGCAAAAAAACAGAGCTCAGAGGCTAAGAAATGCTACAGCTTCCTGTCCACAGCCCCTACCATGGGCACATCAACAAGACTTGAAGGTTTGACACAACACTGGAGAATCAGAGTCTAAAAAAAATAATAATCGTGCAATTCCTATCTTTATATACAGTAGAAACATACCTAATACTGTTTTCTCTCTGGAGGCCACAAACCCAAACTAAACAATCTCTACAAGACTGTCAAGAAAGGGCAGGCAGCTTTGTGAAGGCCCTTAATATCTCATCTCCACATCCCTCATATCTGCAGTCCAAAGAGAAACCTTGAAGCATTATACACAGCAGATTGTTGGTGTACTAAATTAATCACTTCATTAATCAAATGCATATAAATGGTCTCTGAAAGGTCACCCAAGTTCCCAGATTTGAAAAAGGCTGAACCTACCTTTTTATTAAAGCTTTTGAAGATAAGCACGAGTAAACCTCCTGATGTGAAGGGTGAACTTTGCATCTGGAGACAATGATAACCTCTTTTTCTCACATTCATCTAGCAGTTTGTTTCAGTGGGTACTCTCATCATCCTGAAGTGTGTGGTCAAACAAGTGAGGGCTTGAGCACTAGAGAAAACAACAAATAATTTGATACACTGAGGAAATTTCTCTACTCCTTCCTCTGAGTCACACCAGAGCACTGAAGTAAGAGAGATTTTAACAGGAGTGAGAAAAATAGAGTAGCATAACACAGTAACTGTGATCCATGTCCATGATTGCTCCCCTCTGGATCAAGTCAGATGACAATTACCTTATCACAAATTTGTCTATTCATACCTGAAGAGACAAAACAGACAATGGACAAGAGCACAAATACCTACAGAATGGTGTACTGACTTGCTGAAAATCACACTCCAGATTACTCATGGAGACCAGAGTTATGTCATGGATTTGCACACCCAGGTATGTAATTGCAAGGGCTGACAGAGGCACCACTGTCCGACGAGGCACAGGGCAGTACATGAACTGTGTAGAAGCTGCAATTGCTCTGTTGTCACTGTGAAGTGGGATTGTAGCATAGAAAATCTGAGAATAACAGCCCTTGCTGCTCCCTTAGCCCAGGCTCTTAAAAACGTGTCTTTCTCCTGAAGATGGCAAATGATAAACCAAATAGTAAACCAACCAAACTACAAACAGAGAGAAAGATGCATTATGATGCAAAGTACCTCCCACAGGAGAACTCCTCTAATCTTGTCTCTGGCATTTCTCTAAATTTCTTTCTAAAGCAAGCAGATTTCTTTTGGGGATGCTCTTCAGAAATGCTAATTTATACACAGGAGCCTTTGCACAGTTAATAAAGGAGAAAACCAGACAAAAAGTTTGCAGTTATTTTACTTGCATAAGGCTATATACTGCCTTAGTAAAGTCTCTCCCCTCCTTTGCTGGGTTCCTAGCTATGCAGCACAAAGTTAGCGAGAAAAGAGATCATGTTTGCAAGTAGACAAAATATAAATTAAAAGGCCTTCAGTAAAGATTTCCTAAGATGGTCCTAATAATAGAAGACAGCTGTTAGAGACAGAAGAATTATTTAGCACCTTTTCAATGATGCCACAAGACCTTTTTCTCTTTGGGCAACCTTGCTTAAGTGAGCAAAAACTTGGGTCTAATTAGAAGAATTAGGCACAGAAGGATGTCAGAAATGCTGGAAAGCAGAATCCAAGGAAGAGAAATTACTGAAAGGTAAAAAGATCCAAACGCCAGTAGATATGATGTAGACAGAAGAAAATATCAGTAGGAAAACAGGTGCCTTTCTAAAAAGTTATCAGAGAGAAAGCAATGTCATTCTATTCTTATTCACTTAGAAGATCAGATCAAGAAACATGAGAAAAAACAGGTATTTATCAACAGACAAAAAAGATAACACTCTCTGGACTAATTACCTAATTGGTATTTCTATGGAGGAGAAATATCAGAGGACATAAAAATAGGTTTACATGCACCAGAATTGAAGGAAGGAAATATATTCAGTTCTTCAGCAACTAGTTAAATTATCTCTGTGTGATTACTAAGTACACCCAGCCCTGCAGTATCTAAGTATTACCAATGTTATAAAAAGAACAGTTCAAGGACTGTACTCTTCCTGCAACATAGACTAAGAGAGCAAATAAAGTAACTTGGATTTATCTCTGTTTATTGATGTTTTAATAATTTGTATCATTCAGGAGATTAATAGGGGAGGATTAATGGCAAGAGACAGGTTTGAAATTTCCACTGCAACTAAATTGAACAGCAGATTAAAAACTGCTCCCCAAAACCAGAGCAGACTGGCAACCAGATTGAGCCACCTGACTGCGAGGCAGATTGCTCCCCCAAACCAACTTCTCATTAAAACTTGATTATTATTATCTTATAGACTGCATAACACCCAACATATTTCTTATCCTCATGATCTAATCCATCGTATTGTATGTTAGAGGCTTGCTAATCCTTCTTGGGAGCTTTCCCTCAAATCAAAGTTTCCAGAAAAATATTTTGTTGGAGATTGATACCTGGTGATTTGCCACTTCTATTGTAGCTAAAATCAAATCATAGAAGGAATTACTCAGAGTGGCTGCATAATGATGACCACAGCTCTCACAAATATTTTGGTATTTCAGGGATGCTTTAGGGAAAATAACACCTCCGCTGCATAAAATACAGGAAAGAAAGGAACTGGAGATGAGCTGCTCACGCCCCTTCCACTGAAATAATTCCCCAGTTTTTCAGGTGAGCTGATGAAAACCCCGCTTGCTCCTACTCGATTTTGCTCAAAATAAATGTTATCACTCTAGAGCAACAGATAGCCTCAGCCCTTGTGGGTGTTTTGATTGCCCTGCAGCAATAAGCGGCAACAAATATATCATTATTATGATAATTTATTGCATTTGACAGGTTAATTTGATTTAAAAAATCTAAGTGGAGGAGGGAAAAGATCACAATCTGCTAATGTAATAGCCTAATATATACGTCAGAATTGTTCTACAGGATCCCAGAGGCTCTTCAGTTAAGAGCACTTGCTTGCATAGTGTTTGGCTGGAAAAATAAATAAGTAAAAGAATCTGAATAATACTGTGCAAAACTCAATATGAAGCTTCTGGAAAAACAGTAAGAGCGGAAAACATTGTTGGAGAGAACCCAGGGAAAACATTCCTTAAGGAGTCTGGGCTGAGAGTATTGGCATTTGGCACAAAGACTTTTTTGCTACTGGAGTAAAAAATTGACCGGAAACAGGGAACAGTGAGACATGGGAATCCCAGGTCAGGATAACACTGAAAAAGCTAACAAACGAACGAAAAAGCCCCAGTCAACAACAACAGAGACCACAGACAGATTACAGTTGGAAAAAAAGAAAGAAATGGAAATTAACATGAAAAGTGTACAAAATACATTAATATTATCTGAACCAAACCAATAAATTTGTGCAGAGGTATCTTTTGGTCAGACTGAGTTCTGACAGAACCTAGAACAGACAAAGGACCCCGGTGGTATTTTGGCATGAAATGGAGATCCCTTCTGAAGTGGATTGAGCTGCCACCTGAGAAAATCTCAAAACAAAAGGTATTTGTTCAATAAAAATTCAATAAAGTTTTGATCTTTTGAACCTATTTACCACTAACTACTGAAGTTCTTAAAGAGCTGCTAACTTTGACGTTAAGGCAGGAGCCTGCACCTCTTTCCAGGAGAAACACTAGCCTAGTCTGATATCTGAAAATGTCTGTAAAACTTTCCTAACTGATCCAAAAAGCAGCTTAGTCATGAGCTATATGTCCTCAATACACAATACAAACCAATGATGTATTTCCTACTTTAGTTATCATTGAGTGTAAGACACAGATAGGACTTGAAAACTTCATAAAATGCTATGATCCCAGGAATCATCATAACTGTATATCAGATCTCAAGACTTTTGTACCTCTAACTGAGCTCCTAGGAACATGTGAATGGAAGGAACATCGCATCAATTACTGAAGTGAAGGAATAAAACAATTCCAAGGGAACCATACCTCTCCATTTAAAAGACCCATCCTCAATTCCTAAGACCTTTGGAAATCAGGACTTAAAACATTAATTAAACTATAATCCAGAATGACACAAGATTCTCATGGCTAAGCACATAAAATCTTAAATAGCTCAGTAGTTGTAATAAAGTTATCACTCATTCATATTCAAAGCTTTGATTTATGTTACTGCTTTACAATATGGTTTTGGCAGCATATTCTTTATATTACAATTACAATTTTCATGACTGAACATATCTGATTTAAGCTATATCTGGTCATGAGGTTTACAGCCAGGCTGGTGAACAGTCAGATTCAAGTAGCTAAATATACTGTTTAAGATACTTCATGAAGCCTTCGGATACTGTGCAAAGTATCAGCCACCTTGTGACTGACAAAGTGTCAGCAAAACTGTGTGATGACTAAAACTGAAACCTCAATATACAGAATGTTATCATTTCATTTGCACTGCCAAAATAGATGTGAAGATTTATAGAATGGATTTAATAATAGAGATCCATCATTTAAATCTCCCCCATAAGCAGCCTTGGGATAGATTTAAATTGTCATTCTGTAGAAAACTACACATTCTAGAAGGATTTTTAATTTGTGGATCTCACAGATTAATAGCTGTATACATTAGATCTATGTTATATCAGTCTGTAAGTATACATGTTTACCATACATATCTTATGTATTTTATGTGAGGATTTCCCCATGTATATGCGAACCTCAGTGCATGATGACAAGGTGACACATTGATGGGTGTGTCTGTTTCCAGGACTATGAGACACAAACTTGTTAGAAGAGTGCTGATGACACCTGCAAATAACCCTCCCACACACATACTTGATCTTTACAGGTGCTGTACAATTTGTTTCCTCGCCCTGTGATGTAAAGAGCTAAACTAAAGCAACAGACAAACTGGTAATTAAACATAATAGTCTTTACAGTAAGGAAACTCCTCAAGCTGCCCACAGCTATTGCTAAAACAAATCAGCTGACCTGATTCTGACATTGCTAAATCCCTCAGGGAGACAGGTTACTGATGTCTTGGACATCACGTTTGAAACTGCCGAGAGCACTTTTAATTTGAAGCAGTGTTTAAAGCAGAGGCACCAGTAAAGAAGACATTAGCATTCCCAATGTTATCGATCCCTTTGTTAAAGGGAACCCAGCTGCAGATTACCACCTAAGAATGCACTACTCAGGCACAAGGAAAATATTTAGGAATAGGCTAGCTTCAAAAGCCGTATCTTTCCTGTTATCAGACAAGTCAAAACACCAGAAAGCCTGACTAACTGGATGGGCAGGTATTCCCCAAACCAATACAGATGTAAGGAATACAGAGGGTGAAAGTGACACTCAGTTGTGGATGTTCTCCAGCAGAAAAAAATGGTCTTCAGGGAGAAAACCTCCTGGAGCTGTTCTGTGCATTCCTGAAACAGCTATCCCAGGATTAGCATAATGTAACTAAAGCAATCAGCATTGCCACCTTCCTTGTTTCTCTTCAATGGTCACAGACTCTTGTTCCAGGATTTAATAAAAAATCAACTTTTCTACCAAAAATATTGATCAGAGTAATATTTTTCATTCATCCAATCCACTGCACAATCTGTACCTGAAATCTAGAATTCACGTTTAGTATCATATACCAAATTATTCTGTTCAACAGTGTTAAATGCAAACACTAACCCGTCCTTGTACAGGCTAATTATGCCAATACCGAAAGGCATAGAGAAAAACTCCTGGAATACTTTTCCTTTCCTTATTGGTCCCATGGGGATTCAGTATCCCCAGTTTTCTTCTTTAAAGCCAGAGAAGGATACTACTAACTCTTAGGAGTGGAAAATAAGTAAGAGCTCCTTCTAGCAGCAGGACATATCAAATTCACCTACTTTTCAAGTCATACTGCTGAAAGAAACTCCTTGGGCTTTGATAGTTTCTGGGCAGCATGATCTGTAATAGTTACATAGAATAGATCATAACTAAATCCAATTTTTTCAGCAGCTACACTTACTCTAATACATGTGGTAATAATTTCTGTGCTTTTTCTCCACTTCCTCACTACATTACCACAGTATGTAAAATCTGTATGAGGCAATCTATCAGAAATAAGGATCATTGAATGAAGCTGTTGACAGCCTAGGACATACCAAAGGTTGTTAGTGTGAACTGGTGGTAACCTGGCAAGGAAGCTAAGCATTAATGATAGGTTCTTTATGCATGCTTACAATAAGAGAAGGTGGTTAGCTTGGAATTACCCTTTACTGTCACATTACTTCAGGTGTGGAACTTCTGTGACTCAGGTACATTTGAAATCCACAGCAAAGGGTGTGTAAAATCTGGAAGATATTTTTTAGTGTCAGTTAAGAACTTTCATATCATCACGACACTGCTTTTGGAAACAGTTAAGGACGGTAAGACTTACCTATGTAAATGAGGTTGAGTACTGAAGTCACCCCAGATAAGAATGCAGCTTCCACTGATCATATCCAGAGGGACTACATAGCAGTGGAATATAAACTCACAATCTACTCTGAAAGATTAGTCTTGGAGAGCAAAAATCTCTTCTAACTCCTCAAATGTCGGTGATCCTCCTTTAAACTCAGGCAAAAGAATTGTAAATGTTTTGGGAACATCATGCAAAGATCACTGATAGAATGAGAGATTCACATTCCAGAACACTCTGGGTATAGCCAGGAGGGACCATTAGAGTTTGAGTTTCCATTTGTGCTTACAGATAAAATTTTATCTGAATACTTTAGAGAACAAGCAAACCACTCATTTATAAAAAAAAATAGAATTCAAAGACTACACAGATTGGGCCCTTTGGTTGCCAGGAGACATGGCACGAGTGTGCACAGACACGTATGGTTGCTGGAAAGCTATAGATTTGTAACTTTGGGGGATTCTTTCCACATCTAGAAACACTCTTACAGTATATTGTCACTTCAAAAAATTCTAAGCTATTTCCTGCATATCAGTAATAGGAGTTTCTACAAGAAAGCTAAATCTCCAAACTTGGAAACACCTAAAAGGCTATTTTTACACATTCATTCATTAGAAATGACCTCACGTGGCTGAAGTAGTACTTAAAATGTACCCTTCTTCTCAGAGATCACAATGGATAGATAATACTAATCGCTGTTGTACAATCACAGGACACTAAACTGATTAAGAGTGGCTATTATTTTACTACTTGTTAATATTTCCTTAAGAGTCCAGAACAACAGGCAAAAAAAGAAAGGAGACTCATTTTATCACGTAAGACTCTTCATCATGATCGGATGCTTCAGTGAATCTGAACATAGGCTGCCTCAGACCATGTCAGAACTGAGGTGACCCCTATGAGCACATCACTGTTAAATAAAAGCCATCAACACATACTTGTTCATTGTTCTGGGGACAGGAGAGGACAACTTTCATTGTCAGAGGTCACAACAGTAAAGCTAACACCCTACAGCTATGCTAAGGAAGCCTGCTGCTAATACTTGTGCATCCATTGCAATGGCCAGGAAATTTCCACATGGCTGGTGTCACCTCCGAAATTATGATGGGAGGTTTTAAGTCCCAAGCTGTCTGAAAATAGAGCACTGGCTGTTTCAGGTTCCAAGGCTTCCCTTCTCACTGCTCCATGCTGGCTGCTGCTTTGCCAAATAAGCATTGGGCTCCTCACCAAATGACATGAATGTCCTTCCCATTCTAAAATCCTGCTTCCACCGGTAGTTTATGTACAGCTGCAGAACAATCCTGTACTCTGGATGCTCCTGTTTAGACTGAAAAAAATCAAGCCCTTCTGTCTTGATTTGCATGTCTTGTCAGCATCTGTAAAAAGGTCAAGTAGTGCTGCCTTCTGCTGCTGCTGCACTCCCCTCTTGCCATTTTTTCACCAGCTGTATTCCCTGATGAGCAGGATCTTGAGGTCCCAGCAATGGGAGGCTGCATGCACCTCTGTTGCTGGCTT
Organism: Psilopsiagon aurifrons; assembly: GCA_025447955.1. Taxonomy (NCBI): domain Eukaryota; kingdom Metazoa; phylum Chordata; class Aves; order Psittaciformes; family Psittacidae; genus Psilopsiagon; species Psilopsiagon aurifrons. The sequence goes on from JAOEHY010005028.1 coordinate 9,887, forward strand.
TCAAATTAGAAGAGGAGCCTGTAGGACAGCTGCTAGGCACTTTCAGGCCACTTTTTCCTACAGTCTGGCAAACTGTGTTTGAATGGTAGATCAAAAATGGGACAGTATCCAAGCACTCACGAAGCACAAGTGTCCCCAGAGTAGCCCAGTGTTTTCCTTGACACTGCACCTGGAAGAAACTAATCTCAAAGAATAAATTTCTACACAATCTTGCACATTATACCACGTGTCCTGATTTCTTACTTTGTCACAGAATCAAGAGGAAAACACATGGCTATCAGGACACAGCACATTTGAGGATATCCTTTTGTACACTGTGCTAACAGCTAGCACAAACACTTCACCTGTTCCCTCTTAGACAATTACAGCTGTGATCCTGCTCACATGCCTGCTAGTGATCCAGCCTTATCTCAGACCAAACTTACAGGATGGGTAATTCTTCCTCAGGATATCAAGGCAGAATTTTATAAGTCTTAGACCAACTTGCTGCTGTAGAATTAACTTCTACTGCTGTAATTTGCTGGGAATGTACTGTGGAACACAAGTATTTCCCTTATTTGAAGAGGAACAAGTCCAAGGGACAAAAAAGGTGACTGGGAACAGCTGCTGCAGATTTACCAAGAGAACATTTTGCCTGATAAACCTGCCTGCCTTCTACAATGAAATAATTAGTTCTGTGGATGAAGTAGCAGGCTTTTGACATGATCTCCCACAGCATCATTATAGCCAAACTGGCAAGGTATGGACTGGATGGGAGAGCTTAAAAGGTGGGTGAAAAACTGGCTGCACCATCAGACTCAAAGCTTTTACAAGACTAAGTGAAAGCTGATTGTAAGTTACATCAATTTCAGTACTACTTAATATCTTCATCAGTGACCTGGACCTTGACAGTAGGATGAAAGCACCTTCATCAAGTTTGCAGATGAGATCAAGGGCAAAAGACCAATTAAATGTGCTGGAGGTCAGGGCTGCCATTCAGAGAGACCTCAAAAAGCTACAGGCCAACAAGAAGCTTGTAAAATTCAGCAGAAGCAAATGCAAGTTCTGCACCTGGGACAGGATAAGTTCATGAAACAGGCTAAAGGATGCTGGCGGAAAGCAAATTATGCATGTGGCAGCAATGGCAACATTCCTTTGCAATGCTGAGGACTAAGTACATATGGGGCTGCATTAGAAAGAACACAGCTAAGCAGGCTGATGGATGTGAACCCTGCTTTATACTTGTAAGGCAGCACCTTGAGCACTGCATCCAGTTTTGGGCCTTTCATCACCAAATTGATACTGATAAACTAGAGAGAATAGTGAAAGGTCAGTAAAATAATTTAGTGCTTAGACCACATGGTTTCTGGAGGCCATGAAATTATGTGAACTGGAGATCTCTGACACATTTCCTGCTCTTCAAAGGCCATCTTGCTGGTGGCAAACACAGGGCTGTTTGACAAGCTCATCTCTGCATTCAGGTATACTCTCATAGGTTCACAAACCAGTTTTGACGCAGGTTCTCACGATTACAGCACTAAAACAGTCAGTGGTGTCATATACTCATTTCTTAGTACTCACTGCTAATCCTTAAGGTTACTATCAGGCAAAGTCCCATAAAACCCTGGAGAAAGCAGGGTATACTTCAGTGCCACTACTTCATTGTGACTTATCTGAACAGAAACTGCATGTGAGCTAATTGAAACTGCATTAGGGCTGTGGGGGCAAAGTCTGGAAGCTCCTAATCACTATTTGTTCAGTTCTTACATAGACCTCTCTTTGGAGCTGCAGAAATAGTGTCTGAATAAAGGCTGAGCAAGCTGACAATGGACTCCACTAGCTGCCTGCAACTGATTTACACTAAACTGCTGGTGTATGATTTGGAGCCTGAGGCTACATATCCCAGTATTTCATGACTATGGAGAAATCAGCACTTTTTTTTCCCTCTAGACAGCAATGTCAGTTCTTCTGTCAGATGCAGAAGGGTAGCTGAAAATCAGTGAACAGCTGAGAATAAAGGGCAGTAATGACTTTGACTTCTTGATCCCAAAGCTGAACAAGGGTAATCAAAAGGTACCAACAATAACAAAGGTCAACCTTAGGATCCTGATTGTCTGTGGTCCTGGACAGCACTTGGGAGTGGCAACTGCTAAGAACCATCCAAAACTGAGCCAGATTCACCTCCATCCATCACTTTCTTTCTTGCTAGAAATACTTCCTAGAATATGAGCCCAGTGGAAGTTTGGCACAGACAGCATCTGTAGCTGCAGTGGATTCTTCACAAGAAGTTTTCAGGTGCTTTGCAGGATTAGTATGAAGAAAGTAATAAATCAAACGTAGTGACTAGAAAGAGAAGGATGGAGAGGAAGAAAGCAGCTGCTAGATTTTAAGAGCAAACTGAGATTGACCAAAACACACAGACACACAAAAAAAGCTATCTATATCTACATTTGGTGTTACAGTCATTGTGAGTTAGCTAATTATAATGGAATACACGTATTAAATCCAGGTAAGTCCAAGTTAAAATTACTAAGATATTAAAACTTAAACCAACAGAAAACACTTCACTATGTCCTTTTCCCACTTCTAATTTTTATTTTCATATTCCACACAGACCCCTTGGGAAATGTAGGCCTGATCTTCCGTTGCTTGGCAAAAGCTTGCCTTTAATGTGATTCATAATATATGGTAACGTGAGTACGATAAACAGGTGCTCAGTAGATTATCAACACAGCAGCAGAAAACGTACCCAGTTCTGCATTCTCATTATTCTGGCCATGCTTAGAGCTTGGTGAGTTGTAACTCTCCACCGTTTTGCTCTCCAGTTATGTCATTTCCATTAGCTGAGAGACTGCAAGGCTATTCATGTAGGTTTCTAAGGGAGAAGTACATGTTAACAGCTAATATTTGCTTTTTTATGAATTATGTTTCTAGGGCTTAATGGCTTATGTTTCCTTGGCAACAAACACATCATGTGCTTTTTAATCAGGTTTGCATATGGGCTGTGTACAGGACTGTGCCAGAGACAAGGTTTCTAAAACATTATGAATTCAGACAAGTGGATCTACCCTTTGACAAAGCAAAGGACCACACTGGTGATTTGGCAGAAGCGCCAGAGCCTTCCCTCGTCTTTATAAAACTGCTCAAACTGCAGTCTCCTGCTTTTAGTATCTGTTCATACTGCACAAAAGACAGTGATCAGTCCGTACTAAAGCAAAGACTATCCTCACTTATTTTACATCAATATGATTTCATTAACTTCTTGGTTATCCACTGAAATACTCTACAGCAACAAAACAGGAATTCAATTTGGCCAGTAAGGCTGCACTGTGGTTTACCCTGAAGAAATCTTGGGAGAAAAACCCCAAGCTGTTAATTTTGTTCCACGTTTTCCTACAGAACAGCTTGTTACAGGAAAAATGCTGCAGCCTTTTTCAGAACTTGAACATGTTTTGTGAAATCTTCTAAAGATCACAGGAGGGTATCCCACATCCACAGAAAACAGAGATCTTAAACTACATAAACCAAACTGATGAAAAAACAGGCTTCTAATAAAGATGAACAGGCAGAACTGACTCTTATGACTGAATTCAGCAGAGATCATTAAAGTGCACTCTGAAGTGCCTCTAAGGTTCTGTTTCATAACAAATATAAAAGCTCTATGTTCAAGTCTGAAAAGAAAAAAATTAACTCAGAGTTTGTCAGAAAATTATAGTTATTGGTTTGAATGATCCCATAATGCTATCTTGAGGCTGTAATTGTACATACTTTCAGGTTTCCTCTTCATAAAAAGAATTAATCTTATGTTATGGGCTTTCCTGTTAGAATTTTCCATAGTCTTCTTGTGAATGAAATACTTAGTTCAAAGTTCTGTACTCCAGTATATAAACAACTACTGCTTTCTCCTTCCACTCCATTAACAGCTTCAAACTTCCTTCACAGAGTACCAGTCCTGGCAAAGAGAAGAGAACCCGAGCTGCAGGACTTTCAATCCCAGTGGGACTTGAACTGGGATAGTTTTAGTGATGGGAGATGAAGGCTGTTGGTCATAAAAGGATGTGGACACCTGCACCTTTGACAGGCACTGACCAGAAATGCACTGCATGTGTCACTTATAAAACACTCATAAACCAATCACTCATTGATTGGGCAATGACTTTATATCTTTCAGGGACTTACAATGAAAGTGAAAGGCAGAGAATTCCACTCTATTATCATACACAAACCAGTGCCTTCTGATTCTGTTACACATTCCAGAAAAGCCTCATTCTACAATCAGACCACTCCACTTGGAGGTATTCACACCAAGTCTGGGGTTTCACACAATCACTGCTTTTTCACCGCACAAAATGAAGGGCTTTTTTTACCAAGAGGATACATGAATGTCTCTCTGTGGAACAAGGCATACAAGTGGAAAGAAGCATGAAAGAACTGTCTGTTGCCCCAGAAGACTAAACTTGTGACTATGTAACTGGGGAGAAAAGAAACAAACCTTGCACCAGCACTGCTCTTCAGTAGTGACTGAAGGTGGAAAAATGATGTTGAAAAGGTCACTTTAATTTTTTTTTACTTGATCATGTCACTGGAAATAAGAACGTCATTAGCACCATATAAATCTCGGCTGACTCCAACCTTCATAACACTATAAAACCAGCAACAACCAAAAGAGGGTGGAATACTGAATCATAGAATCATAGAATAGTTCGGGTTGGAAAGGACCTTAAGCTCATCCAGTTCCAACCCTCCTGCCATGGGCAGGGACAC
>JAOEHY010005029.1:0-16275 GCA_025447955.1 Psilopsiagon aurifrons
GTGAGCACGGGGCAGCACCAGCCCCAGTTCTACCTGAGGGGCCGCCCCTGCAGCTTCCCCGCCACTCTCCTGGTGCTCAGGAAGGGACACCCGGTCACGCTTCCGCGGGTTCAGACGGGTGGCTGCAACCCGTGGCGTGGCGGCAGCTACCGGAACAGGCCGCCCCGTCGGGCCGCACCCCCTGCAGCCTCGCCCCCTTCAGCCGGGCACCGCTGCCTGCATCCAAGTGCAACATCCCTCATCTCAGCCAGCGCAGCAAACAAACCACAGCTGCTCGAACAGTATCTTGCACTAATCGGCGATTTCTCTGAGTCACCGGCTCCAAGAAACCCCAGTTTTTATAGGAAGATGAAAGTAATGAGTGACACAGGTTTCCTGCAATTTCTAGCTCTTGCATCACCAAAGAGATAATGTCTTTGGTGGTGCCTGGGGAATCAGATGATACAGCTGTGTAAACTGCGTGTGGGCTAAAGTATCTCAGGACTGCATCCTCATCCCAACACTTCCAAATCCAAATAAAGCCTCTCTGGAGGCAGCACCATTACAGAAAAACATTAAACCCAGCAACTTGGCCCTGAGCAAGCAAATGAGTTATTTTCATCAAAGCAAGAGACTACAAAATTCATTTCCACTTCCATCCCTAAGCAGCCTGGACTCCAAGTTCCAAGGCTGTTGTCTTTAATTTGGAATGACACGGGATTCATTTTAAAGGCTTTAATTAAAGTTATCCAATCTTTGTGCAAACGATACTGGTGAAACTGGCACCTCTCATCTGAGGGTAGTTTTACATTCAGCTGATACAAGGTGTGCTTAAATCCAACTATCTGCCCACAGATTGGTACCTGCAGAGGTCAGGTCTTTGCCCATCAGGTCCCAGCACAGAGATGCGGACAGATGGCACCAGCCTTCATCCCCAGCCCTCCCTTCTGAGGAAGACTCCTGCTGGTGAGGAAGATGTGTAGAACTATGTCTCTGCAGGGAAATTTGGACATGGCTAAAGGCAGAATCAGGTTTCCAACATGAGGAGGGGACAGCATGTTCACAGGAGCTCTGACCCACAGGGCTTCACTAACTCAAACCCAGAAACCCAAAGGAAGAGCATAATTTAAACTGCTCTAACAAGCTGATGATACCAGAGGAAAGACCAAAGAGCAGCACTCGTAGGAGGGCCTCACTTCAGCCAGGAGAGCTCGCTGTAGCCATTAACTGTGGCAAAATCCTCCCCTCACCCCAAGAACATTGCACCAAAAGCAGCAGCCCACTCCCAACCCCTTCCACTCCTCGAACGGGCACGCTCTGTCTTCACACGTTTATATCTGACACTATTAAATGTTCTCTTCATAATACATTTATTATAAATTCCCTTGAAAAGGGAGTTCATAATCTGCCATCTGTTTCCAGTTAGGCTGTTCTGATTTCTTCTTTTTTGAAATGGAATATAAAACATTATTTAAAGGTCCCGTAATCTAGATGGTGGGAGGAGAAAAACCACAATCCAAATCCCACCACCACTATCACCCTGCTGAAAAGCGAAGAGACACTGGGAGCCAAGGGCTGGGAAGATGCAATGTGACCAGATCAGGAATAAGGTACAGAAAATGTGATTAAGCTTGGATAAACTTTACCATCACTTCAAGGCATTACACTGAAACTGGATAAATTCACAGTTTAAACGACATTTGACACGTGTTAGTGGGCGAGTCCTTTGGCTTGGGCACCGCTAATGGTTCGTAATGGGTTTAGCTTTAGTAGCTACACCTAAACAAAACTAAATAATCATCACTGGCAATATGGTAACAGTGCATGTTCGAGATCATGTCACTGACTCCAGTAACATCTCCAGTTTATAACTGGTCTGGCTCTTATTACATGTAACGTTTCATACATACACACACATGCAATCACATGCACAACACATACTTTATCTCCTATCCCTGTCTGGATTCAAAGGCTGCAGCACAGCACCAAGCGAGTCACATCTGGGAAAAGCAGATGTTTTGAAGCTATCACAGCCCCGCCAACTCAGATCATTTACTGACAACATCCTCGTAATTGATTTTTCTCTTCGAGCCCCAGCACCTGGAAACTGTGCAGATACAAAGGGTCTGGATCACAGAGAGATCTTGAAAATCAAATGCAACACTAAAACTGGGAAAACAACAAAAAACAACCCCAACCAACAAGCCCAGAGCCTCAGGAGCCTCAGTGCTGCACAACCTCTTCCCTTGGCAAAGGAAGGACCACATGTGGTGGATGTCAGCCATGTCATTTAATACAGCTCTGGAAGGTGTTCATGTAGTGCGAAGAGGAGAGCGGCGTAAAGACTACACAGAGAAGGACAGAAAATGAGACCTGGGAGGACCCTGGAAGGTGGAAGAACCACCAAGGGCAGCCACAACTGGTCGTATTTTCATTAGACTTGCGCAAATCTTGCGATATGGGGATCTAATCTGTGCTCTTTGAACGTCACTGCTTAGCGATACGCCCAAAACACAGGGCCAGTGAAGCTGACCCGCTCCCTGCATCTCCCTGCTTGGCCACAGTGGCGACAGAGGCACCGAGACAACACCAATGGCACCAAACCAGGCCACCACCACTGGGACAGCTCCACTCACGTGGCACCTTCCACCATGAACCTAAACCTTTGGCTGGAACTCACCCCTCTAGCACAGCCACATGCTCTCCCCTCTCCCTGCCGCCAAGTCCTTTTGCCATACAACAATTACACACTGCTCTGAACCAGATCCAGTGCTCTCGGATGGCCAAACTCACTCCAGCTCTTCCCAGCCCCAAAACCAGGAGCCGCAGTCGACAGTGAAAATTAGTATGGACCTTCCTGCTGAACTGTTACATTGCTATAGCCACAGCAGCACTTTGCATCCTGGGGGCCTCCCATGTGAATTTGATTTCGGAGCTGGACATGATATCTTGCTCTCAGACACTATTAATAGTAAAGGTGAGACAACAGGCATCCTAGCCTGGGACACTTTAAGACGCCTCCAGGACACACTGAACCTCCCTCCGTGGCAAACCAGCCCATTTCACATCGAACAACCAAAAGCAGAGACACCAAAACTCCCAGCGCGAGCGTGTCTTACATAACCACATTCTGTTCTCAATGCTAAAAGCCCCAAGAACCCGCAAAGCCGAGGCTGTGGGATCCCTCCAAAGCTCCTCTCCGCGTGCCAGCAGGATGAGTGATGGTAACTCAGCCCAGCTCCAGGGCTCCGGCGCGGGCTGCTGCCAGGCGGCTCCGCCTGTTGGAGTCACTGACGGTCCCCATTCCAATTAATCAAGTTCCCATTCTGATTAACAGCATGATTCATGGCTCTCGTTAGGCGCATTCTGGAACAAACAAGGCTGTATTTCAAGGCCGTTGGCTTAATGGTTAAAATAAATACCTTCCAAATTTCTATTTTCAAGTAGCTGAACCTTTTCCACCTTTACAACTAATTCAGACTTCCTTCAAATTATTTTTCTAAGTAATATAACAATTTGTTTTTCATTAGAGCTTGTCAAAGCCGGACTTGGGTTTATTTTGAGAGAAACCAGCACTCTCCAGAAACTGTTTAGTACAATTTGAATGACGCCCAAAGGGGTTATTGCAGCCACAATCAAAATAGAGTTTACAGCACTGGCTAAGGGTGACACTTTATTTAATGATTGCAGGAAAAAAAGAGAGAGAGAAAAGAAAGAACTCCCCCAGCCCCCTGAATCAGAAGCTAATTAAATGCACTCCTATGGCTAACAGTAAGTGTTTCTAAGTCACTCTGACTACTGCAGAATGCAAGAACTTAACTTGTTGCTAACTAATACCAGACACCATTATAAGAGCAGTGTTATTTACTAATTTGGGGTGGTATGTGCTGGTATTCTCGTGTCTGGCATGGCAGATACTATCGAACTGGATGTGAAATCAAATATAGGAGTGATTAAATAGCTTGGGTTCTGCCTGTTTAAGTTAGGGGTTTTTTTGGGTGGGTTATAGCTTGGTATTTAATTTAAGGTGGCTTAAATGCAACAGAAAATCTACCCTGTAACTCCTTTGATTTCACATTCTTTTTGCTTTGCTGTCGAGAAAAGCCGAGCTGGAGCCGTGCCACGGCTGAGGATGGAGGACCCATGGGGGTCCCCGGACACCCTCGCCCTGGAGTGGGATGGGTGCACAGGGCTGGTGTGAGCGACCCGGGGGCTGCAGCACTGAGGGTTAATCTCCATCATCCCCAGTCCAGTGCCTCAGGGTTCCCAAACAACCTTTTAGAACACAATCCCTTCATCCTCCACCTCGGACCTGAGTCCAAAGCAGATTTTTAAACAATTTGAGCTGCAAAACTATTTTCCACCGGACCATTCCTAGCAGCAAATTCATGTTCTGCTGCTAATTTCCCTGGGACGCTCTTGTTTGGTGTTTCTTACTAAACCACAACAAAATCAACACAATTTGGACGTTGAATTTCCCCTTTGTTTTCACCAGGATCAGGCAATGCTGCTGCTCAGCCCGAGCAGCAAACACCCTCCCACTGCACCCTCACAGGGATGCTGCAGTCACTGATGCTGGTCCGGGGGTCCATGGTCCCCAGCACACGACCTCAAGGGGGATCTGCAGCTCAAATAGACGCTGGCCTGGGGATATCACCTGGAGAAGCATCATCTGCAGACACTCTTATGGTCTGAACTCAAGGGTACTCACACTGCCAATCTCTATGGGAGAACTGCAGAACGGATGCCCGGATACTAATGTCCAGTACCTGAAGTTGCTGACAAAGAAAGCTGGAAACAGGCCTTTAGGGACAGGACAAGGGCAATGGCTTTAACCTGCCAGAGGAGAGGCTGAGGTGAACTCTTGGGCAGAAGCTCTTCCCTGTGAGGGTGCTGAGGCGCTGCCAGGAGGTGCCCAGAGAAGCTGTGGCTGCCCCATCCCTGGCAGTGCTCAAGGCCAGGTTGGACACAGGGCTTGGAGCATCCTGCTCTATGGAAGGTGTCCCTGCCATGGCAGGGGTTGGAACTGGATGAGCTTTAAGGCGCCTTCCAACCCAAACCATGCCATGATTCTACGATTTTCTGGCTGCTCCCACAGCAGCAGCTTTAATCTAACGCACAATGTTCATAAGGCACCAACACTACCACATCAATATAGAGAACCAACTGCTAGAGCAGTACAAACCTCCTAGAGGTGCAGAATTAAAGCACAAATGAAGGGCCTGATTCTTCTGCCACAAGCCTGGGATTTCTGTAACCCTGATAATCCTCCTGGAGACACATCTGATTTACACCAGCAGAAGAAAAAGAACAAAACCCAGCTCGTATCTGACAAGTGAAAACAAACACTGGGTTCAGACACTTTCTGCAGGGAAGGGGGGGAGCTGTTTAATTTTTGTTCCTTCTCTCTGGGCTGCTGCTGTGACCTCTGCTACCTCCTCAGTCAGCAACACAATATGTTGCAGCTGTGGCACTGGAACAGCATGATTTAATTTGCTTGTGTGTGGCTGGAAGGGGCAGTTCATCCCTCCAACATCTTGCGGCAGAGGGAGCTGCGGTGGGGGCTTGGTCCAAAGAGAAGAGGGGGGGAAAATCCCTGCTTTGCCTCCATGCACAGCCTTGGAGAGAGGAGATGGGAAAAGGATCAACTAGAGGAAAATGTCCATTTCCATCAACATTTTAAGGAGGTTGGGGGTTGTCCAAGCCAAGGGAAAAAAGGGCTGAAAATTTCATCTTATTCAACAACTTCTCTGCTTATAAAGAATTAAAAGAGGAAAACTACTTTGCTGCCCATTCTCCTGCATGTTCCCAAGACCACTGGAGCTGTGTGTCTCCAGTGCAGTGCCCAAGTGAGCAAAGCTGATGCTTGGAGTTTGTTTTCCAAGGGGAAAAAGCCGGGGGCTCCAGGTCCTCCCCCCTGGCCCTGCACCAGCTCATAAAGCCACCACATTCCCGCACAGCTCCTTGGCCGGACCCGGTCTCAGGAGGTTCCTTTGTCAGCACTTGGAGTTCGAGGGGGTTTTGGCTTGTGGAGGTTTTATCTTTGCCTTCCACAAGGCTGGAATTCAGCTTCACTCTTGGCATTGTCATCCCTCTGCTTTACACAGGGCTCCTGCTGAAAAACATCTTGGGACAGCCCAAATTTCAGCCTGCTGCCAAACCTCCACGGGAGGAGGATGGTGGCAGTGAGGAACTGGCAACCCTGAGGTTTCACTGCTCCGGTTCCTTCAGGGAACTTCTGTCCTGATGGATCATGCTGGGGCTGAGCTCATCCTGGCATGAATGGCCCCTGTCAGGAGCTTCCCAGCCTTGGGGCTATGCGAGGGATGCTCTATGAAAAGGAATGTGCCAGGAGTTTTCAGGAGCCATGGAAAGCAAAGGAGTCAGGCTGCCAAAGTTTATTCAAATCCAAAGGGATTTGAAGGCCTAAAACCCTCCCCACATCCTCAAAACGCCAAACTGTGTCTAGAGGACCGTGACCCAGAGGAGCACCAAGGAATGACTCTGCCTTTCCAACAGAATAGAATCATAGAATGGCCTGGGTTGGAATGGACCTTAAAGCTCATCCAATTCCAACCCCTGCCATGGGCAGGGACACCTTCCATAGAGCAGCTTGATCCAAGCCCCGTCCAACCTGGCTTTGAACACTGCCAGGGATGGGGTAGCCACACAGCCACAGCTTCTCTGGGCACCCTGTGCCAGCGCCTCAGCACCCTCACAATAAAGAATTTCTTCTTGAACCCATCACCCCTTGTCCTATCGCTACAGTCCCTGATGAAAAGGCCCTCTCCAGCATCCTCGTAGTCCCCTTCAGACACTGGAAGCTGCTCTGATGTCTCTATGCTGCTTTTCTTCTCCAGGCTGATTTTCCCAGTTTTCTCAGCCTGCCTTTGTATACTTTCCATTTACTATTTAATTATTTATGGATTTTACTTTTGTGACACTGAAGATCCTTCACATCTGGAAGAGCTGAAAGGAACCCCATGGCTGTAAGAAGCCTCATCCCCCTCCCACTGGGTGCTCCTTGCCATACCCTCTAACCCAGCTCTACCTGCCAGCTCACAGGGGCAAGGTGGCTTTTTCCTGGCTTTTTGGCTTTCCTCTCGCTTCCCCTCATCAACTCGTTTGCCAAGCTGTGTAATTTTACTGCTTGGCTTAAGGAGCCAAGAGCTACGTGTGCTGCTGTAAGCTGTGTGTTAGATGTCGTGAAAAACATGCAGCTTCAGGGCTTTAGGAGCCAGCTCCAGCCAAACACCCACCGAGCAGCAAGGCCACAGCTCACACTCTCTCCGGTTTCACTCACGGATGCTGGAACTCAGCTCTTTCCAGTGGTTGAGCAGGGATGGACCCACGGACATAGGGAGAGGATGCAATGTCTCATGGGTGGTGTGGTGGGAAGTGGTCCTACACCACTGACCTGCAGGCAGGGGAAAGCCCTTGCGCTTTCATCTCCCTCCTCCTAAAAACCACAAGGTCCTTAGGGCACGAGCAGGCTCTGGCTTGATGCTTTTACAGAACCAAGAATAACACGGTCCACACCTCACCTGTGGTCCGCAAGACCCTCCAAGACCTCTTCTTCCCCCGCCCAGATATAACAACCACATTTTGGACTTCACTTCCTCATGGACATTGGGATGCTTCACATCTACATTTTTGAGGCACAGACCCCAACACCATCACAAAATCAGCCAAGTGGCACCATCAGACTCAAAATGAAAGAATCATTCATCAATGTGACCTGTAAAACACTGGCCACTCTGACTGTCAGCAGCTGGATTTCGATCCCATTAAGTGAACATCACATTCAACAGCCACTATCATAGACATGTCAAGAGACATTCAGTGAAAACAACCCTATCCTCAGAATCAGACAAGATGTCCAAATCCCTAACCCCAGCACTGGAAGTTTAAGCCTAAGGAGGAGATGCAGACATCCAGCCTCAGCCATGAGCATCCTGTCAGACACAGTTGTGCCTTTACATAGTACTACAACGTGTGCCTTCACTCCTCAGGAAGGTTGATAGTAAATGGTAGCAAAAAGCTTCAGCAAACCCTGAAAACCTCTGAGGACTCTTGGTTATACATGAGCAATGGCAAACTCCACCTCAGGCTTATTGGGAGGTTTCTGTGGCCATTTCTCACCAGCCTGGTTTTATGGGGCTGGAGCACAGAGCGGAGAAGGGAAGGAGCCGAGTTACAAGTCTCTCTTCCAGCTTTATTCCTGGCAGAGAATTCCTTTGCAGCAGTGCTGCTCAGCACGTCAAATCTGGCACCTGCTCACAATAAATCCCTAACGATGTTGAAAAGTTAAACGTCCATTTAGGTTAATTTCTGAGTTAGATTTGGATTTCGACATACTGTAAATGCTAGAAAGAACGTTTCTGTGAAACAATGCTGTGTATTTGCCTTGGAGATCCTCTGTAATTGGCTTCATCTAAGTTTTCTTTCTAAATGGCAAAGGATGCTTTCAGCACAGGCAGTCTAAAGGGAAGCCTTTGCCACCATCATCTGCTAATGCTTTCATGCCAGCTGAGATCTGTTGAACAGGCTCCCTTGCAGGTGGGATGGGTCAACGCACTACTTCGGGACTCAGAAACCCGAAGTACTGCAAGAAAGATGTCTTACGGGGTGATGTCAACCTGTGCGGATGGGAGTTTGGGAGGCTTCACTTTCAGGACACATGGGATGGGGCTGATAGAGCCTGGCTGTAAAATCTTGGATGACATTTTCTCTCCACTCACCTTTGATCCTGGTAAACATGTTTCTGGGCGCTGCAATGTGATTGAGAATCACTCTGTGTGCAGATGTCCTGCAAAAACTACACCCACAGCTGTAAATCACAAAGCCCTCCCCAATCTGGTGGCTAGTGACAATAAATGATGATTTTGCTAATGGGAACTGGCCAGTGTTCAACCCATTCCTTGATTATGTGTGCTGCTTTTTTTGTAAGCAAAGACTATTTATATTGAGAGACGTGCAATAAGTAAAACTCTCTGATTTATTCAAGACCAAAACTGGGGCTGTTCAGCCTGGAGAACAGAGAACTGTGTGGAGACCTCAGAGCAGCCTTCTGGTATCTGAATGGGGCCTAGAAGGATGCTGGAGAGGGGCTCTTCATCAGGGACTACAGTGATAGGACAAGAGGGGACAGGTACAAACTGAAACAGGGATTTAGTTTGGTATAAACAAGAAGTTCTTCCCAGGGAGGGTGCTGAGGCACTGGCACACGGTGCCCAGAGAAGCTGTGGCTGCCCCATCCCTGACAGTGTTCAAGGCCAGGTTGGACGGGGCTTGGATCAAGCTGCTCTATGGAAGGTGTCCCTGCCCATGGCAGGGGGTTGGAGCTGGGTGACCCTTTCCAACCCAAACCACTCTATGATGAAATGCAGCCAAAGGGGGAGATTTCTGGAAGCTCCAGCTACATGGTGTTAGAGCAGGCAGACCCCAAACAGATCCCAGCAGCATCAATGCACATGAAGCTCCAAACCCATGGGGTGTCCCAGCTCCTCGGGCTCCCTGGTTGGGGCTGGTGAGGACATGGATGGGTGGGTGAGCACGGGATGGGGATGGTGAAGGGATGCACCTACACAGTGCATGTTTCAGTCATCATATCCCAAATCTCCTGCATAGGAGGAGGCCCGGGATGATCTGGCACACTGGGACCAGCACGTTCTCCCTGTAGCACCACCAGTACAACCCCAATGCAATCCAGTGGGGAACAGCCATCCATTCTCCTGCTCCAGCAGGCTGCCAAGCCCCTCCTCCCTGACGTTTCCAAGCTCACTAAGCCTTTTTCCTTACAGCCACGAACTAGGCAAGAAGAATAAGTTCACACTTCAAAAAAAAAGAGACTTTTTCCTTTAAAGCACCACTTTTTTGGGTTCCTGACAAAGCAATATTCTCCATGCCAGTTGGAATCTGGAAAAACACACTTACTCAACCTAGCCACCATGACTCCAATAACAATTATAAAATGTCCAATAAAACTTGCATGTAATGTCAATTCAAATCTTGAAAAGCAGAATTAAGTGGTATATCAACATTAAAGTTTATTGCTTCCTTTGCAGAGCAGGAGTATTGTCAATAAAAGTCATTCTGAATGAAGAAAAGGGCAGTAAATATTAAATAAACAGGTTTTTGTTGAAATGCTATAAATGCACCAGAGCTGCATTTTACACTGGGACCTTTTTCTCCTTTGCAGACTCCCCTCATGATAGAAATAAGTCAGTAATTGCAACTATCAATAAAGCACCAGTTAAAGGGTGGTTAGATGCATGCATTTACAATATGTCATTATGAGCCTTTATTGCATGAAGTTGGGCTTTCTCAGATCCCACTGGCTCTGTCTGAGGTCCCCCAGCACACAAACACTCCTGCTGCTCATTAGGGACCCTCAGAGGAGCCATGTGGGTGCTGGAGGTGAGGATGTCTTCACTACAGGAGAGCTGAGGCGCTGGCACAGGGTGCCCAGAGAAGCTGTGGCTGCCCCATCCATGGCAGTGTTCAAGGCCAGGCTGGACACAGGGGCTTGGAGCAACTGCTCTATGGAAGGTGTCCCTGCCTGTGGCAGGGGTTGGACGGATGCGTTTTGAGGTGCCTTCCAACTCAGACCACTTAGGTATTTTAAGTCACCTTTAACTTACTATTCAGGATTACAAAATGTTCAGCTATTCTACAGGACAGTCAGGAGTCCAAGCAGTTTAAAAGATATTAGAAACTGATTTTTAAACATCTGTGTTGTGTGATTCTCTGAGTCTATTTCAAAGAAAATAGAATTCAGCTGCAAAGACCAGCTGAATTTCTGCACCACTACCATCAATTGCATCGCAGCACCACCCTAAAACTGTAAGTCCTATATTTAAAGAAATGCTTCCGAAAGAGCTGATTATTATAAAAAGCAGTAACAAGCTATGAATCCTGGTCTATGCCATTAGTTTTAAATGGCTCCTTGTGCTTCAGCTTAAGTCAAACAACGTTTCATAACATTCAAACATTGGAGCAGTACACATCTGAAGAAGGGCCTTTCAGATAGAGCAGGTGAACAGGTGAGGGATTATGCCACAGGCTGGTTCCAACACACTGCAAAGAGGAGGCTTGTTTTTACGCCATTCTGCTCATAAACTCTTTTCCCAAACTGAAAGCGTGGTTTGAAATCACACTGTAGGAACTATTTTTGAGGTACTGAGCATCTATAGGCACCTGAAGCTATTTGAATTCATGCAGTATGGTCTCTTTGAAGCCTCCACAGGGAAGTTTAAGTACGTGGACAGTCTACCCTGTGTCCACTGTCTATGTCGTACTGCTACTCCCAAGGCATCACATTTCCTTCCCCAATCAAGCAGTATTTTGAGTTTCAAATTCTGAATGGAAGAATCCTTTCTTAAACAGTGTGTGGAGCCCAGCTTTTCTTCTTCAGCCTACAAAACTGGTATCTCAAATGCACAGAAGACACGCTGAATCAGGGAGAAAGTGTCTTCTTTATTTTAAATGAATAAAATAAATCTCAATACATAGGTTGGAAATATTTAAAGACATCAGAAAAAGAAAACTAGATGTAAAAGAAATGACATAAGTGGAAGGATGAAAACAGTATAAGCCAGCAGAATTTAGTGTTTCGAGTGTGAATACATGACAGCAATAGCAATTATAAGTATTCCACTATTGCATTTGCAATTAATGAGCTGGTATTTCACCAAGCCCAGTGAAAAGCTGTGAAAATCGTAAGTTTTAACTGAGAAGTTTTGTTATTTTACGGATGGCCCTGAAATACTGCTGTTACTTGCATTTATGGATGTGTCCATGAGGGGGAAGAAGAGACATACTTCCAGCCAGCAGAGCATTAGTTGGTACACAGCAGCTTTGTAGTGTCTTATATTAAGAGAAAGCACTTTTACAACCTACTCCTGGTTCTCAAATGGAGAATTCTAACTTGTACAAACCATAAGTCCCAAGGAATACTGACATATACAACCCTAATATTATTTTTCTCTCTTTTTTTAATATAGCAGTCCTAACAAAAATAATCAAGACCTTTCATCTCTATCAAAGTGCAATATAATGCATACATAATTCCATACCTGCAAACCACATAGTATACATGCCATGCACTTATCCATACCAGTTGGTATGAGAAATGGCAAAAGAAGCATGAATATATTGTGCATGTGTTTTGTTCTGGCTGCAAGGACACTGTGCAAGCAAGAAATAGATATAACGCATGTTGTAGAATGTAACTTCTATGCCTGATCATTACAAAAACAACCTGACAAACCCTCCGATGTTCTTCAGCATCATCCTTGATAGGAAACTGAGCTATTGTTTCTTTCAGGGAGCACAGTTATGTAGGAAGTTTGTTTTTTCACTACCTTGCCCTTCTTCCTCCCCTGAAGTGTGATTTCCTGCAATAATTTAGTTGTTTATAGAAAAGCGTGTACTTGGCTAAAAAAGACTTCCAAAAGAAGGGAGTTATTTAGCACATTTAGCAAACAGCTAATTGCTTCCATCGTACTCAAAAGCTAGGAAGTAAAAAAAGCTTTAGATTTCTTAAAAGTGAAATAAAAATACTGCATAATATACTCCTGTATAATGTTAAATACTCTCTGAAATTTAAAGCATAAGTGACCCAGAAGATGCCCCACATTTCCATCTAAGTTCCTTTTTTTGTGTAGTTCATTCAGGTTTTGTACTCATATTTTCTTTGCATTTCCCTTCCAGAGTTTAAAGCTTTCCAATTGGTTTATAGCAGGCATCAGGCTGCCACATGCGAAGGTCAACAAGGACTTGGTTGAGCTTTTGCATCCAAAGATTACGCTCTTCTTTAGTATCAGCAGACAGCCAGTTCCTAAAAGGCAAAGAACCCAAAGGATTAGGTATGTCTTTCCCTGCCTCTACTTAGTTCTTCCAGAAAATGGCAAGATGATCATCCCCAGACCAGTAAATAGCATTTAATCTATCTACTCACTTTGTAACACAGAGGGTGTCTCTGCATTGGCTGACAAGAGTCTCTCTGTCATCTTCCCTCTGAGGTCGGACAGTTATTAGTTCAAAAGTGTTGGGACGGGCACAGAACTCCCTGTTGGCAGGTTCAATCTGATGATTTGTGCAGTTAGCCAAATTTATCCGGCCCAAAGGATGCTGAAAGTGAAGTTTGTCAGTCAAGAATACTGCAGTCAAGAGTAATTCGGACTAATACATGCTTTGAACAGGTTTTGCCACATTAAGTGACACCCCCCAAAACAATGACTCCATACAAAAAGAGGGATTCCCTTATTGGTGTTTAAGAGCCATAGCAGAAGCAAGATAATTGACAATGGAACATTCCCTGCTCAGCCACATACCATACAGCTAACAAATCCATCCCTTACCAAAGGCTCTGGAAAGATATACCTGCCCTTTTCTTTATTCCTTTAAAAAGCTCTAACTCTCCATTTCAAGACCATTTCATAATAAAATCCAAACTGATAGAATAAACCATGTCAAAGCCTACAGAAAACACGCACTTTAGAGATGCTTGCATCATTCTTGTCAAAGCCTACAAGCACCTGGATTCATCTTCAAACACACAATATGGAAGGCACCTTAAGTGCCAAGTCTGGCTGTTCTAGCTCCCTCTGTAATCAATGCTAGACCCATCCAAAGAGGATATCCAGTTTCAAGGCAGTTCTCTCTTTCTGCTGACTATAGACAGAAGCTCAGCTGTATGACTGGTTAGTTACAGACCTTGGCTCTAATTCTTTACACCTACAGAATACCTCATCAGGGAATCATACGCTGCTCTTGGCTTAGAGAAAAGCTTGCTATTTATTGGGCATGTTCCCAATATTATTCCATAGATAAATAGAACACCTAAGTTACACAAGGAGCATTAAGAAACAGGTTGCTGATATATATATATGTATACATGCAGCCATGGGAAATTCATCAACAAAAACATTTCACAATTTAAAGCAATCATTGCCCACTACTGATGTTTCTGGTATCTCGATTGGCATACAAGACCCAAAAGGACCAGAGTTTGCAACAGAGTTTGGGAAAGAAAGTGTTCTGCCAACAAACAAGCGTGTATTTCGTGGTAAATTACCTAAGTGAGTCAGAAAAGCTCTCTTGAAATCAGTTTTTGAAAGGACGTGGAAATATTTCAGCACCCACTGCAAGAACAGGCTAAGGAGACAAGGTTCACCTCATGACAGATGAGCCTCTGATTTGCCTCATTAGCCAGACAATAACTTAGGTTTCCATGAGAACCATTTAAAAAGTACCAGTTTCAGCTATAATGTGGAGCTGCAAAAAAAAAGACTGCAAAAAAGATAGCCATAATTACAGCTCTGCTTCTGCAATACAGAAGGACTGCCCACTCCAGTTCTTTACCATAGTAAGTGTCAGTCATTATTTTGTCTAAAACTTAAGGCAACTAGATACAGTCCGCTTATGAAGCTGTACAAGTCTGATCAATTTCAATTAGTCATTTATCAAGCACAGTGGGATGCCTTAAGACTAAAGAGGAAATGAAATATGGATCTCCCTCCACTTTTCCCCTTTGTCACTAGATAAAGCAGTAAGTTTCTAAGTTTGCCCTGACTGAGGTCAGATTTATGAAGGTTCCTCCATGCCCCAAGGACACATTATAAGCTTGAATCTCATGCTTTGCACAACACTCCATTTTAAGCCTAAACTGACATTAAAAAGGACCAGCTAGTTGTGTAGGGTACTAAAGAACTCGGGACTTGAGCTTTAGAAAACAGCATTACCTTTCGTTTTTCATCATCTGGGTATGTCCAGTAAGATATACAGTTTCCAGACAGCACACACCAGCGCCTATGCCATGCTCCAAATCCACTAACATCTTCAAACATAGTCTTAAAAAAACAGTTAAAATCAATGAGGTACCATTATAACTTGACTGTACTCAAGTATTTTTTCTAGCAGGTAGTTCTGAAAGTACAACCCTTCACAGGAGGAAACATAAGTGAAGGAAAAATATGTACCCTGGGAGAGCCTTGTGTTAGTACAGTGTATTTATTTTCCAGATAGCATAGAGAAGAAGCTTACACTACTCATTCTCAAGTTAGCAGACTTCTGCTCAAGATGCAACTATTGCTGCCCTTTCAAAACACCAGATTTTCATGTTGGCAGTGGTTCATTCTGTTATTTTAAGATGATGGAGGGTTACTTATAGCAGATACAGGATGAACCGTTCACAAACCACGATTAGTTTAACACAATTTATTATGGTAAGTCTTCCAGTACCTAAAGGGGCCTACAAAAAAGCCGGAGAGGGACTTTTAGAAGGGCCTGTACAGGACAAGAGGAATGGCTTTAAACTGACAAAGGGGAAATTGAGATTAGACATTAGGCAGAAGCTCTTCCCTGTGAGGGTGCTGAGGCGCTCCCAGAGAAGCTGTGGCTGCCCCATCCCTGCAGTGTTCAAGGCCAGGTTGGACACAGTGCTTGGAGCAACTGCTCCAGTGGAAGGTGTCCCTGCCTGTGACACGGGTTGGGTCTGGATGATTTTAAGGTCCCTTCCAACCCAAACCACTTAAATACCCAAGTCACCTTCAACTTACTATTCAGAATTACAAAATGTTTAGCTATCCAACAGGACCTTCAGCAGTCCAATCAGTTTAAAAGAAATTTGAAATTGCTTCTTAAATGCTTGTGTTGGTAATCATTTTACTGGATGCAGGATTATGCCAATTTCAAGCCCCATTTCTTTAGTACTGAAACGGAAAGTTTAGTGTATGACTGCTATTCCTGATCCCTCCTGAACATGCACAGAATTCCGCCCCCGATCAATGTGTTGTGTTTTTCACTCTTCACAATTCAGATTCTAATTTTTATTGTGTAGGGAGTTTCCAAACCCTTACTCTGAAAAAAACTGAATGTGGATGTGCAACATTATTCAGGTTTTACATACTGTGTAGTAAACAAGGACTCAGTTAAATAATACACAAAAACACGGGACAGCAAATACTATAAGCACAGGAAATGTTTTCATCTAATGAAATCTGTTCAATTAAGAGTGAGGAGACAGAAAGAACTGCTTGAAAGGAATCTAATGAAACTCTAAACCCACCAAAATAAGAGAGTGCTAACGTTTTGCTGCAGTATTTTCACAGCACATTTACTGCCATCTCCTGGACACGATCTCAACAGCTCCATCTATTAGGCCCAAGTTGCAACTCCAGTTTTACAGAGAGAACTGCTCAAGATGTTTCTCCAAAACACACTGTTGCTTCCAAAGGCTGTGCACACGTGGGGGGGGAGGGAAGTACCATAAGGGAAGTATTCCTTGAGGTG
>JAOEHY010005033.1:0-41562 GCA_025447955.1 Psilopsiagon aurifrons
TTGGATATGAGGAAGAAATTCTTTACTGTGAGGGTGGTGAGGCACTGGAATGGGTTGCCCAGGGAAGTTGTGAACACAGTTGAGAAGCAAACATCGCTGGTGGTGTTGAAGGCTGGGTTGGACATAGCCTTGGGTGGCATGGTTTAGTGGGAGGTGTCCCAGCTGATGGCAGGGGGTTTGGAACTAGATGATCTTAAGGTCCTTTCCAACCCTAACTATTCTATGATTCTAATGGGAGAGAAATGTTGGCAAGAGTAGTGTCCCCTGTTATATTTCATATATAGCATTTCTATTCATCTGTGTAAGCTTTTCTTTGTTATAAGTAAAAGCAAGCAAGGCAAAAGATCAAACATCTGTTTCTTCACCTTCATGCATGAGCTGAAGCTAATGGCTACTTTTAACTCATCCTCTTTGTGTCTAGCTCTTTCAGGTAGTTTTTCATACATCGCTGCATTTAACAACCTCATGTCATTACAAAGCATGTCAATCCTAATGCTGTTTTGGAGAGAGGAGAGAGCAAGAAGCAGGAGGAAGGGCATTTAGATGACCTGCCTTGTGAGTGCTGATTGCAAACATCAAAAAAAGTCTTGGATTTAAGAAGAAAATAGGAATACATCATGGATGATGTGATTGAGCACATCATTAAACTTGACTTGATATCAGCTTGGCTTGACTTTGACTTGATTGTATGAAGTATGGGCGTTTATTTTCCTATAGCTATTTCCTGCTCTGTAGTGCCACAGCGGATGTGCAAGAACATTGTGATGAGAGCAAGCACCTGTACACAGGGTTTGTAGGTTCACTGTGCTGTGTTCATCCATAATGTAAATTTGGTACCAGGTCCCTCAGTGTATCACTGCCCTGTGGAGTGGCAGCAGATGGTTGTCTTCTGTTGGTTTCTGTTTACCATTTACTGAGCTCAGAGAAGCTTTTCTTACTGGGTTAAGAGCCTGAGATAAGAGGCGGGATGCAATTACATGCTTGTCACAGTGTCCATAGCTGCTCTTTGTGGGACTTTAAAGCATCCTCAGATGATTTTTGTCTAATGTAGGTGCTAGTAACTTACTCTAGTTTATAATCAGAACGCATTGCATGGGGCACAGTTAAGATGTACCCTCTTGACCCTGCTGGTTGCTGTGTTTAGTATTTATTCTCTAGTTATTTTCTATTTGTTTGGTTTTTGGGTTTGATTTGATTTTTTTTCCGGACAGGGAAGTGGAGCAGACAGTTTGCATTCTTGGATTCTTTCATTTTCTGACTCATTCCTGTCTGCTGTTTTCAGGTCAGTGCTCGATTCTCAAAACGGATCCAGGCAAAAATCAAGGACCTTCTGCAACAAATGGAGGAAGGGCTAAAGACAGCAGATCCACATGACTGCTCTGCCTATACTGGCTGGACTGGTGAGAAAGCTTGAGTTTGAATGAAGTAATAAGGTTTATTCACAGGAGGAGGTTCTCATATTCTCACAAGGGTGGCAGAAAGACTCTGATAGAGGCATTTGTGTGAGTTGGTTTCTTTTAAGTCTGAATTCTAGGTTGCTACTGTCTGGAATGACTTCAGCAGATGAAGTTACAGGGGAATAATTGGCTTCTGTGTATGGAGATCTTTGTCTTGCTAAAGGAATGGATTTTCTAAGGCTGTTCGCTCTTTCAACTTGCCTCGTTTCTTTAAACTTTTCTTAAAATAAGTTGTTTTCACCTTTTTCTCTTCAACTTAGCAGTTGCTAATGGTAACAGCATGTTCTAATCATGGGGGGGAGGTGTTCTGTTCCGTTCAAATCTGAAATATGGATAGTTTGGCTCTGCTTGTTCTATCTATACAAAAATGGTAAATGAACGTGTGAGGAGGGGGAGTGTGGAGGCGGCCTTGTGAGATTGTGAAATTCATGAAGATAAACAGGCATGTGTGAGTGCTGGTTATTGCTAGGCACCATCATCCATGTCCAAATGTGAATGAGCCCTTTGGATCCTTCAGGCAGAGCCTGCAGTTGACAAGCCTGATACAGCCACTGCTTTTCAAGCTGCCAACATGCTTTTCCATCTAGGCTTCTTAAGTGCCACTTTGCTATTACAGTGGCACATTCTATTCCTGCTCTGTCTAGCTCGCTCTTGAGACACACTTTTAGCACAGCACGTTTGAAATGCACCCCGAGGAGATCTATTCTTCTATCTTGGTATCATGAGGGGAAGCAGCTTGGAGAAACTGTTCAGGCTTTGATCATGCTGAGGCTTAATTCTGGCAATGAAAGGGTACCATCTTTTTTGCCGCCTTCTTGATGTTTTGGTACAGGTGGTGCTGTGGGTGGATGGGTGGGGAAGTTTTAGACAACTCACACTTAAAGGTAGATGTGTTTCAAGGTCTGAAAGCACGTGGCGGCCAAGTGAGTGTAGATGATCTCCAGTGGTGGGCTTTCTCGCACTGACGTTACAGAATGGCTCCCAGGGAGCTGTGTTCTGACACTGTGACTGACAACTGAAGTTACGGCTGATAAACCAGAACATGCTGAAAATGAGTCATAAGCTAAAAGTAACACAGCTATCATTAGCTAAAACAAGAATATAGATGAACACGTAACGCAATCTAATGAGAGCGGGGTTTTTCCACCCTGTAAAAGGATCACCAATTGCATCTGTTCCAAGTTGTAAACTTCTTTCAAGGCTCTTGTGGAAATAACTCTGAATAAAAATGCTTAAATGATCTGGCTTTTAAAATAGTTAGTGCAAATACTTCCTCCCAGTTTGTTCCTTGCAGCATTTTGCTAGAGTGCAAATCAGAAAGTAAAAGTAATGCTTAAACCAGTTGCCCTGCTTTTATGTACCAGGTCTAGACAGTCCTATTGGCAGTGCAATCCTGAGCATTGGCTTGTACTTCATGAAGCATCTTTAAAATCTTGGAGCATGTACTGTTAGCACATAACAATCGTGAGACTCAGGTTAGAGTTCATCTTTCTTATACAAGTACTCTTTGTATGTGCCAGACATCTTGGAGGAGCCATTTTAAGGGTGTTGCATGAGGAAGGATTGGATGAACTGGGCCTTATGGTTGTGTTTCTGATCATCCTTTGTTCAAGTCCAGCTATCTACATATGAGTTGCAACATAAAAAAGGGTTACAGAAATCCCAGTAAATAGCGCACAAGCTCCCATACCACTCTATTGGGCTCTGCAGCTCTCCTCTTGGACCCTTCTAGAAAGGCCTGTTATTCCAGTCCAAGGAACATCTGAGGATGTATCAGCACTATTCTTCTGTGCTGTTCTTCATGTGCTCCTTGATGGCCTCTCTGGGGAGCTAAGTGGGCCTTATGTCTACACAGCTTTAGCTGTAGCTCGGGAGAGTTCAGAAATGAGTTTGAGGTGCAGTATGGTCTGGAGGTAAGGGTTTTCCCCTCTGCACATATATGCTTGCAATTGACCAATAACCTTCCACTGGAATGGATTTATTTTGCTTTATTCAGTCTATATTGTTGAAATGTTTAAGATTTGGTTTTGTTTTAATGCAAAACTATGTAATGAGTTTAATGGAGTGAAGCTTATTAATAACCTTCTGTCATTCTCCGAGGACTTGTTTGCTTTCTGTCTTTCACAAACCAGCTTAGCTTGTAGAAGCTCGTAATCATGTTGTGGAATACATTTATAAAGAACTAGGCAAGTTGAATCCAAAAGCTCATTAAAAGATCTATTTGTAAATCAAATGGAAGATAAGTCACTTCTTGCATGTAATAGATGAGTATTGTACAGTCTATGTACTTGGTCTTACACACGTTTGCTAGCCCCAATGTTTGACTCTTCAGTGACTTCTTTTCCAAGCTTTGGTGCCTATGTCATGGATTTTCTTCATTCTCTGCACTTCGTGAGTCTACTGTTGGGTTTCAGTCTGTTAATTCTTTATTTTTTTTTTTTTTTAAAAGTTTTGTCACTATCCAAATTGCAGTGTAATAAAACAGATGACCTGAAGCCTTCCCATTGCCCAAGCAACACCCTTGACTGACATGTTTCAGTTGCCCAAATACCTGTTTGCATTTGAGTTACTGTTTCGGAGGCACTAAATACGGGGAATATGGTATACTTAAAAGGAGAAGTAAATCAAACTTTTTCCTTTCACATGGTTGTTCCAGGCATTGCCCTCTTATATCTTCAACTGTACCGTGTGACGAAAAACCAGAGCCATTTGCAGCGATCTCTTGATTATGTGAAGCGAATCCTTCGGAATCTGAACGGCAGAAGAGTTACTTTCCTCTGTGGTGATGCTGGGCCATTGGCAGTGGGTGCAGTGGTTTATCACAAGCTGAAAATCGACACTGAGTCTAAAGAATGCATTGCCAAGTAAGTGGCTGATGTCAGAAATTGTGGAGAGTGTTGGTTCAATAGCATTAGCAAGTGAGCAGTTTTGGAGGACAGGATTAAAAATGGAGTCATCTTCTCCCCGATACATTTTCATTAGAAGAATACAAAACAGGCTTTATCTTTATTAAAGCTGGCTTACACTTGATTCATATTTAGTGGGTTATCTTGAGTCCTCTTATCGCTGTAAGGACAGGATGTCCTGGGCATATCTGTAGTGCCTGCACGTTTTGATGTTGTCACATTGAAGTGACATTTAACAAAAGCCGCATGCTTGTCATCGACAATATGTGGTGCTTGTGCAGTATGTGATGCTTTCTGTGAAGACTGGGTCATAATTGTAGATTCATTATGAAAACACTTAGCTGCAGGGATCTGTAAACATCCAGACAAGAACATGGTACATCGGATTGATTTGTAACAAAGGTTTAACAAAACCAAGAGGAGGTATTTGCTGAGCTGTCAAAGACAGGGGCTTTAGTTTGGTAAGAGCATAGGGAGGGTAGCCTGAAAAAATCCCAGCCTCTTTTAAAGTAATCTAAATGTAACAAACATCTTCAGAAATCTTATTTAAATGTAGAGCTTTCTTGGAGAACTGACTGTCCCTTTGCTGGCTTGGAGCTGATTGCTGTCCTGGTGATGGCCTGGAAGCACTGGAGCCATGTGGTGTTTGCATTCAGCACCAGCAATCCTCTTGCTAGCTGTCCAGCAGCATACCTTAGCCTGCCAGAATGTGGGGACTGGCCTTATGTCTTCATCTCCATTTTGGTTTATGTTTGGAAATATAATTGGTCTCTTTCTAATCTAGAATCCTTGAGTGATTAATCTCTGCTGCTGTTCCTGGATGAGTATCTCAGTTTTGAAATGGGTGGTAGGTTTAGGTGGGTTTTTTTGCTTTTAGAACTGGCAGTAAACTTGGGCATGTCATTTTGGATGCAGCTAGGAAAGCAGTGTTGCTGTGAGGCATGAAGCATGAATATAGCAAAATGAGATTAGCAGTAAATCTTCTAGTCTTG
This sequence comes from Psilopsiagon aurifrons, assembly GCA_025447955.1. Taxonomy (NCBI): domain Eukaryota; kingdom Metazoa; phylum Chordata; class Aves; order Psittaciformes; family Psittacidae; genus Psilopsiagon; species Psilopsiagon aurifrons. The sequence goes on from JAOEHY010005033.1 coordinate 5,356, forward strand.
CCTCTCCTTGGAAAATAATTTCTAGGAGGATTGAAGAGGAGATTAGCTTGTTTATTTGTTCTTTTCTCCCTTTTTTGTTTACAAATATATTCTTGACACCAGATGAGTGGTACATTATAGATGTCAAAATGTAATCTGCGCACTTCTAACATTTTACCTTGTAGCTGTCCAGTTGTTTGATTTGAATAATAAAACTTAACAGTAGACAATTTAAAAGAAAATAATTCTAAATCCAAAGCATAGTTCCAAGAAAGGAATGATAATATAAACATCTTTATTTTGTGTGTGGCTTTGCCCTGGTATTAAGCAGTGACAGCATAAACAAGCCATTGGGGTCAGTGTTTTTGCTCTGCATGATGTTGGTGTTAACATATCTGATGAATAATGGTGGCTGGGGGAATCTGGGAATTGAATTTGGTCTTAATAGAGATAGTCTTGCCCCCTCCCCCAGTTTAAAATGTGATCATCTCCATGGTTTCCTCTAATTGCCAGTTTAATCACAAAAGTGGGGAAGAGGCAGAGAGGGGTTGGGCAGGAAAACAGATCTCTGCTCCACCTCAATGCCAGTGCAAACTGGTATAGCAGGGAGTCTCTTCAGAGAAAATGAGAGTTGCAGTGGGCCAGCCCAAGGTTTGTTTTTTGTCGTTGCTAAACACTTGTGCACAATAGCAGTGCCCTTTTCAAAACTGAGCTGCTTATATGGTTGGGACAACAGGTTGTCTATGGAGGGGGCATGCTGAAGGCTGCTACTGGGGGCTTTTGTTCGTTCTCTCTTACACACCTGCAGTTAAGGGTCCTCATTTGGGTGAAATTCACAGAGGTTCCAGGAGGTTTCTCTATTTGTTGGAGTAGCATTCCAGCCTCCTCCAGCTCCTGCCCTGCATGCTTGCATGTGTTTCTGTTGCACAAAGACCTGGTAATTGCACTAATACTCACCTGGCCCTGGCTCAGAGTTGCCTGTCTGCTAGGGATGGCTCCTGTGAATAAACCTGACAGCCGGCAGAATTGGGGTTGACTGAAAGGAAGTGGTGAGGCTTCACACTCATTCTGCTTCTGTTTTGGTTGATGGCTTGTACAACACTTAGTCCACTATGGACTCTAGAGAAGAGGCTGTCTCTCCCCACCTTCCTTGTCTGATGCAGGTTGTTGCAGCTACACAGGACAGTCATAAGCACAGATGCTGAACTTCCAGATGAGCTGCTTTATGGCAGAGCAGGTTACCTGTATGCCTTGCTGTACCTGAATACTGAAATCGGCCCAGACACTGTCCCACAGTCTGTTATCAAAGAGGTAAGATACTTTCCTCTCTCCACTGTCACAGGATCTGTAATCACTCTTTGCATAACTCAGGGGATTAAGAGAGGGATGCTGGAGAGGAGATTAACCTAGAACTGGCAACTCAGTCTCATCCATCCCTCTAATCTTTTCCCCCTTTCCCTGCTGCCCACCTAGGACTGAGACAGGCCATTGCAGGTGAGTCCATGGCCAGCCATGGAAATCTAAGCTGTAACTAGTTTTGGAGTATTTGAGGATGGGAAATTGTTACAAAACACCGTCAATCGGAAGTGTGGAAGTGTTTCAGTGAAGAGAAGGATGAATTTAGTGTGGGGAAGATGCACTATTGTTCTACAGATACCGGAACCAGAGAAGGCAGGCCTGGAAAAAAAAGTGATTAGAAATATTAATGTATTAGTTTTCTACACTTAGAAAGGCATTTCCATCATTTAGGAAAAATCCGTTTCTACCTCAACACTGGAATCCAAGTGAATTGAATATTATTGTTCTGTCACTGTTTATTGTGGGTTATTTTTTACTATCGTTTTAGTTATGACAAAGCAAAACCTTCTCAATTAAAACAAGTGAGACAGAAGGGGTATGTTCTCCTTCTTAGGTAATAGATGCTATTATTGAATCGGGGAAAAACTTCTCAAAGGAGGAGCGGAAGACAGACCGTTGTCCTCTGTTGTACCAGTGGCACAGGAAGCAATATGTTGGAGCAGCCCATGGAGTGGCTGGGATCTATTACATGCTCATGCAGGTAAGAGCACCTTCTGTAGCCTGTGGTGAAACACAGGGATTTCTGGTTTCGCATCAGAGGTTCTTACCTTCAGCTTTCATGCATGTGCAGTGTTGTGCTGGGACAGGGTCTCACAATTTGGAGTAAGTCTCTGCAGCGCAGAACTCTGCAGAGGTGCCAGCTCAGGTCCTGTTAGCAGAAGAAAACTGTGACTAACATGAGAGTGAATGAACCCTGGAGTTGTGGTCCGGAGCACTGGCATTCCGGGAGCTGAAGTTTCCTACAGTGACAATGAGGCACCTTCCCTTATCTTCATACTTAATTCTGGTGCCTGCAGTTAGACCAGCTAAATATTCACTTACCATCCATCACCCTTCAGTTTTTTGCTGTTTTTAAATGGGTGCACTGCTGGTGCCTCCTGTCCTCCACTTCCTTTCTCTCATGTCTGGTGACTTTATTTGCACTGTCCTGAAGCTTTTGGATGACTATCCTTAATCACACGTTAGTCTTCAGTATGCTTTTATTCTGTAGATGTTCTTCTTCCTTATCCCCCCTATTTCTCCCCCAAAAATCTGATGTTCCTTAGTGCATTGTGTCCCCACTCTCCTCTTTCTGTTGTCCTGAGAGAGACAGGAGGTATGTAGAAGAGAGGAACACTCTCTTCTACATACCTGCATGTTCCTCTGTTCTGTATACCTCTTCTTTCCCATACTTAAATCCTTTCCCTCCTGCCCTGAGATTCTCCCATAGGATTGCGATGTTTTTCGGAACGATATTTCTTCCCTCTATATCTTACTTCTGTTGTGCAGTCAGGAGAAAGAACCTTAAGATTCATTCCAGAAGACTACCATAGAGCTGCAAAATTTGGTTTGTTCCCGTTTCTGGTTTATAAAGGTGCTGCCAGTCTGTGCATTTCTATAAACGTTCATTTTCTTAGCAGCTCCTGCAGAATGACTTTCTTTCAGGCAAGTGGAAGGACTGTACATCCTTGCCGCCTGAACCTGCGTACAGATGTTCGCTGCAGAAGTGACTGAGCTGGTATTTGGTGTTGCCACTGTTCCTCAGTTGCAAAAGATGCTGCGATTTCTCCCCAGCTGTTTCAGATTAACTCATACCAATTCCATCAGCAGCTCAGGCGAAAGTGGCTGACTTTGCTATGGAAGTGGCTACCCCTCTGCTCCTCAGGAAATGTCTTAACCTTACTACAGCCATTTTCTGCAGTGACCAGCTCACTGGGGTCTTGGGCTGCTTTGATTTACTGGGCCTTACACTTCCTGCTTTCCTTAGCAAGCATGTCTACCTCCTTCTGGCTCCCTCATCTTCATAGAATCGTAGAATAGTTTGGAAAAGGTTGGAAAGGACCTTAAGATCATCCAGTTCCAACCACCTGCCATGGGCAGGGGCACTTCACACTAGACCACGTCGCCCAATGCTATGTCCAACCTGGCCTTGAACACTGCCAGGGATGGGGCATTTATAATTTCTTTGGGCAAACTGTTCTAGTGCCTCACCACCCTCATAGTAAAGAACTTGTTCCTTATATCTTCCTGGCTTCAATTTTTCCTTCCCTAGCTCTGCTGGATTTTCTGAGAAACATCTGGGCCTTTAAGGCAGCCTCTCACCCTTCATTTACTATTCAAGGCTGATAGCATAAATAATCGCACAGTGCTTCTTGGTTTAAGCAGAAGCTAGTCTATCTGTTAAAATCGTAACTTTACATATAATTGCTGCTTTTAAGAATTGCCACAAAGCCATTGTTTGTGCAGCATTAGATTTCTGTCTTTTCACTGTACATTAAATATTGTGAGTCATGCAGAGTTGAGTCACCCACCTCAGAAGAAGATGGCATATCTGAGTTCATCCTTTCCCCGTCCCTCCCACGCCAAATGAGAAGGATTCTTCTGTATTTTCAACAAAGAATTCAGGAGATGGTTTGTTGAGTGCTTGTTTGATAATAAATCCAGCATTGCACCTGAGATCATCATTTCTGTACAACACCTTTATGAGGAAACATGTATTGCTGGATTTATTTCCAGAAAGCTACTGGAGGAATAAGACCTTGGCAGTGTTAAATAACTTGTCCAGGATGTAGAGGGGGATTCTGAAGTGCTAGCTAGGGAATCTGGAATCCTGGCCCCTTTCACTGACTCTGAGGCAAAAATGACTGTTTGCACATCATTCTCTTGGCCAAAGAGTCAGGACACGTGCCTGTGGGTTACTTTGGTAGGTTGGAAGTAAGTGCTGGGAACCTCTGGAGCTTGGGCAAAGAACTCACTTGTACTCAGATCTTCTCAAAAGCCCAAGGTGCGGAGGTTTTAAAAAGCTCTGCTCTTCTTGGATTTACCTGCCAAGGACAGATGTGCTGGGCTGGGCTTGCCTTGCGCAGCTCAAGACTGAAGGCATTTATTGCTGGTACCATCCCATTTGCCTTCTGCTGCAGGGCTGCAGTGTGAAATCGGAGCCCCAGACAAAACTTCCCCCAGAGCCACCCAGCACCACAGGTCAGTGAGTGAGAGCTGATCAGCTCTGGGGCATTCCTCGTGACAGACTGATGTGTACTCCGTTGTATTTCTGATTAACAGCTTGAAGGTTTCTATTCCTCTCACAAAATGCAGAGGTTGACTTTGTTTGAGGAACCTGGTAGGCAGAAATTTGGCAAAGCTTTCCTGAAATAGAGGCTGTTGTTTTTTCAGGTTACTGAAAATGCAGCTATGGAGAGTTTTTCTTTATTTGGCTGTAGACTGCCAATAACCCAACAGATATTGGGTTTCTATACATTTATTTATATGGAGCATGCAGGTTGATGGATATGTTTTCTTTTTGGCAAGGTTGTAAACTAAATGTAGGAAATGAGAAAGAGAATTCAGAATAGCAATCTAAGGATGAGTTTGCATTACAAAGATGTTTAGCTACCAATTGCTGTTGCTTCTGAGATTTGGAAATGCAGCTGTTAGCTTCAGGGAGTTTTGTTTAATGATGGAAAACTTAACTTTCATAAGCCTTTTCCAGGTATGCCACTACTTACTTACACTCTTCTTCCTTTACTGGGAAACAGGGCGGGTTTGTCTGTGTTAATTCTTTCTAAAACAAAATGTGTAACCCATTGTGTTTTAAGTGTGTATTATGAGCAACATAGCTATAAACCATCTTTCTCCTGTAAGTGTTGTCTCTATTCTAAGGTATAAAGAGAGGCATGGGTGTCTTGAAATCCACATTCTGTTCTCAGTTCTGCCATAGTCTTTCTATGTCACCTCCAGTAAGACAGGTAATAACTTGGTGCCCCAGTTTCTTTGTCTCTCCAGTATCTGTAAAAATGCTCTTCACAACAGTATTGTAAGCAGACATTCATTTAATCTGTGCAAAGTGATTCAAAGTATTTGGGTCAAGGGTATGTATGTAGGATACTTGAAAGTAGATTATAAAATGAAGTGTTGATACACAGTTTGTTAATGGTTTTGGTGGGTTTTGTGCCTCTTTTGTATGTTTTAGCCAATTGCAAATGTGGGCCAGGAGACCCTGACAGAGCTGGTGAAGCCAAGCATTGACTATGTGCGCCATAAGAAGTTCAGATCTGGGAATTACCCATCGTCACTGAGCAATGAGACCGACAGACTGGTTCACTGGTGCCATGGTGCCCCCGGAGTCATCCACATGCTCATGCAAGCTTACAAGGTGAATCATTCTGATGTTCATGTAGACCTCTGTTTTTACACAGACCTGTATGTAGGCCTGTTAGATGGTAAGGCTTGCATTTTCCATCTATCTAGAGCTACTTTCAAACCAGAACCCAGGATAGGCACCTAAAAATGTCAAAATACTTACATAGATATGTTGGTAAAGAGAAAGTAAGTGGGCAAAAGTGCTTCTCAGGGTGCTGATAGTTACTAGGCTTTAGGCTGTCTTGGAGAAGGGCCACGTATTTAAGCAGTTTTGAGTCCTGGGTGAGACTGTTGACCTACATTCCTTGAATCTTCATCCCAAGAGTTTTAAGAATGGTGTTGGTTTTCAGAAGTGTAGGTCCATGTGTCTTGCCAAAGAATGTCTTCCATAAATTACACCATTAATGAGATGGAGCTCTTGGGAGCTTACCATCAGAGCAAAGGTCTCAGGCATCTTCTAGGGCATAAAGTATAACTGCTGAGCTACCACAAGCTTACTGTTTGCTCTTCTCCATCCTTAACTAGGTTTGCTCGCTTTTGTGTTGTGCACTTCTTATTTGCATGGCATTTGAAAGTGTGCCATTTAATTAAATTCATGCAAATTGATTCTTGCTTTTGACAGCCCTCCTTGGCAGATTCCCTGCTCTTCCTCCGGGTGGGCTGATGCAGAGCAGGCTTGGTTTATGGAATAATTACTCTTACTGCTACCTGCAATGTGAGCTGTAAACCTCTTACAGCATTGCCGCATGGAGCAGCAGTCACAGTTGCTTTTTCTTTGGGTTGTGGTAGGAGGTTAACACTGCAGACTACTTGTTAAGTTTATTTTCTCTTTTAGTTCTTCTTCCCCCTTCTTTGTCATAGACTCATAGAATGTTTTGGGTTGGAAAGGATCTTGACATCATCTAGTTCCACCCCCCTGACATGGGTAGGGACACATCACCCTAGACCATGTCAGCCAAATGTGTTGCTTTCCCCAGCACAAAATACTTTTTGGGAGATAAGAGGGATAGGGCCAAGTTCTGTTTAACAGTCGCCTTTCTGGCCTCTTTCTGTGTTTGAGGTGATGGGGATATGATGTTTTTATTCTTATGTTATGCTTTTTGAAGAGGCAATAAGAAAATTAGGGTACATTTTGCTGGCTGTGCTTTCCTTCACACCAAGCACAGGGATTTGTGATAACAGCAGTGTTTGTCCTGGAAATCAAACGCTGTTGCCAGGCCTTAATTTGAAGTGCTGCACCTAAGTAGCTGGCAAACTCTATTCAGAGAGAGGGACTTTATCAAGCTTATGGATTTAAGAATCTTGCATGTTAATTGCTTCTTAAATGGCCTGCCAGGGAAGCTGTTGCTAAAGGACTAAGTATACTGTAGTGCATCAGTTACTTGTTTTTGGTGTGTTCTTGATCTGTAGAGTGACTTAGGCAAAAGAAAGCAAAAACGTAGCCTTACAAATATGGGAATCTGGTGGAGTTCAGTTCAATGACTTTAATTTTCTTCTGTCTTTATGGGCTCTCTATGTCCAAAATGCACTTCAGATGCAATAAACTTTGTAAAACTGGTCCTTTGTCCAACTGGCTAATGCTTCTGAGTATTTCTGATGCAAATACTTATCAAGGTGCCGGAGTGCTCCTACTTGTAGCTGTGACAGAGAAAGGAGCCCTGTGCTATGCAAAGAGATATTCTTGTGCATTTTTGACATGGAATTGAAGGCAAACATAACCAAGTCTGAGTAGTCAGGAAGAATTGCTCAGGCAGACCAAGACCTAGCCCTTTGGGATTAGATTTGATGGCCAGTATTCTGTGTTACATTTCTTGGAGGCAAGAATTACATTTCTGTATTTCAAATCAAATGACATTGCGGCTTGGGAATGGAGGGGAGAATCAAAAAAGGGCCATGCACCCTTCAAATAGATTATACGCTGTAGAGCCAAGGGTCTTGAACTTGAATTTTTCCTTTGGGGTCCTGATTTCAGAAGCAAAAGCTTGAGAAGCCCTATCTGTTCCCATGCAGAGAAAGGAGAAACAACTTAGAAAAGCAAGTCTGTGATGAATGGATTATTAAAATTTAAGCAAAATTCATATGGAAAAACTCCACACCAACAGTAAAACATTGCTCAGGTCCAGCCTTCTTTTGTTTTCATTAGTGTTTTAATTTCTGTGTGTTTATTCTCTGTTTTTATTCCAGACTTTTAAAGAGGATAAATACTTGAAAGATGCCATGGATTGTAGCGATGTCATCTGGCAGAGAGGCTTATTGAGAAAAGGATATGGGATCTGCCATGGTACAGCTGGCAATGGCTACTCCTTCTTGTCTCTCTATAACCTAACTCAGGACAAAAAGTACCTCTACCGAGCTTGCAAGGTGAGCTCTGCAGCATCCCAGCAGAATCACTGTTCCTTTCACATCATAACACCTATGCAAGAATAAACTGTGATTGGAGCAGACTGCCGTGTGATAGAGCTGGAGCTGGCTGTGCTGCTGGTGGGACACAAATGTTCTGAAAAGGGGAAGGAACTAAACACGTACTCAGGCATTGAGTCTGAAAATCAGCCTCCCTGAATAATAACTGACTGATGTTATGTGGCGCTAATTATTCCATTGAGGCATCCGCTGTTGTCCGCAGCTCCTCAAGCGATGTTGTTTGTAGTCTTTTGTAATTATTTGTTTTCAGACTAGTGCCTGTGTGGGGCTTTCAGAGCTCTCATTCGCAGTTATTAAATTGCTCACTTGGATTTTTTCATTAATGCAGAGAATGACACTCAGAATTTTTCTAATGGAATTGTTCATGTTCTGCTGTCAGCCCTGCCTGTGCTAGCAGTTACCAAATAGGAATGCCTTCTCTGCCTCTCTTTCCTCATGAGACTTGAGTCGAGCTTTGGTTTGTTTTGTTGGGGTTTTGTTTTCAACTTAATTCACTGATGTTAGGTTTTGCATTGCAGACATGGCTGTTTAGCTGAGGTTAAAAAGTATTGCAATGGGAAATTTGATGAGTTGCTTCTTAGGTGCTTTTAGATGAGCTTGGCTGTGTGTAAAGCTGCTGTATTCATGCAATCATAGAATGGTTTGGGTTGGAAGGAGCCTTAAAGCTCACCCAATTCCAACCCCCTGCTATGGGCAGGGACACCTTCTACTAGAGCAGGTTGCTCCAAGCCCCATCTAGTATTCTAAATTACCTGCCATCCGTATCCATCCATTATCTACTATCAGTACCATCTCCACTGTCAGCCTGTCCTCCATCAGCAGAGCTTTAAAAAGTTGCTGCTTGTTTCACATATGCGACTAGCGTCACGCCATGAGGACACCTGTAAGCATACCTGCTTTCTAGAGCACTCCCATGGCACATGTGTGACTTCCTTACATGTGGGCTCACCCACTGCTGTTGTTTGAGCCGCAGCACCGAGCAGGTGTTGCTGTTGGCGTAGCTGTCCAGCTTTCCTGTCATCCTTCATCTTCTGTGGCTCTGTGCAGCATTGGTGCTGCATTCTGGCCCAAGAGAGCCCTGACATTCTTCCATACCAAGCTAGAGAAAAGCAAGTGTATCTAGTTTAAAGCCAAAAAAAGCAGGAAACTCAGTTACGTACCTGAAATGCCTTTGAGAGAGAAGGTGTGGCACAGTAGGCAGAGGCTGTTTGCTGGAGGTGCCCAGTACGGTCAGGTCTGGCAGCATATCTGCAGCCATTCTGCCTTTTAGCATCTCTGGCATTCAGTCAGGCCCTTCATGCTCTTGCAGGGGAAATCCAGAAGCAGGGAGAGGAATTTGTCTGGCATTCTTGGAGTCTTTTCTTTTTGAGCCAGAGCATGAAGGGAAGCAAGCATGCAGTTATGTTGGTACCTGAAGGGATGTAACTGGGAGGACCTGATGGCTCCCCTCTTAGGGGTGTTTGCTCACACTGAAAGCAAGGGGCCCAGGGGAAGGAGTCTGTCCAGGAGTCGCTGGTTACCTCTCAGTAGCCGTGGAACACTCACAAGTGAACCAGAAGAGCCTGAAAGGCTTTGTCTCACAGAGACCCCTGTGCTTCTTGCTTTTGGCCTTGGAGCTTTTCTCCAGCATTATCAGAAAGGCTCCCAGGGGGCTCAGCCTGCCTGGGAGAGGAGAGAGCGGCTGTGGCATCCTTGGCTGCATGCAACAGAGAGCACCCGAGCTCTGTGCTGCTCAGTGTTGTGATTAAACCACTGCTGATGGCAAGCATGCCCGGTCTGTGTGACAGATAATGGCAGATGTCATCCTGCTAGAAGAGATTTCTTTCTTTTTCTGCATGGTTTAACCAAGATTAGTGTGGCTTACTGGATCTGTGAGTTGCACTGGAGCTGTGACCTTGTAAATGATGGTTGTGCTTCAGTAGCCTGGGGTGCATTTGTTAAATCTGTTGCAGTTGCCAGGCTGGCAGTATATGCAGTAAGATGTGCCTGTTGCAAGAACTGATTGTAGTCTGGAAACATGCCATAAATGTTTTCAGTCCTCACATATACAGTAAGATTACATGGAGGATTAAACCTTGGTTTGAAGATTTATACCTGTCAGGGGTCCAGAAATGTTTCATTAGTTCTTAATAACAGTATGGACCACAGTGGTTGTGCTTGTGGGGGGGTTGCTGGGTTTTCCTCAGGACATTCGCACACACCCTTACTAAAGGAAGAAAAAAATCCACCTCCCAGTAAAACAGAACAGAGGTGGGGAGAGAAGGGAGAAGATGCCACCCTTTATCCTCCTGTTAAACAGAGTGATGGCTGTGGGGTGATGCTTACACCCCATATACTCCAACTGTATAGCTTCAGCACCCTGTAGGGTTACTAGGATGTTAAGTTAGTAGGTCAACTCTCTAGTTCGTTTGCTAGTAGGTTGCCCAAATTGCAGGGGGAGCTGGGAGGGACCTCTCTGTGCTTTGCTTTCCAGGAATCATCTCGCTGTATTTTGAATAAGCAGTGGTTTACTTCCCAGCACAGAAATGCCTGGAGAACTTGCAGCCCCCTGTATGCTCTGGGGAGCCATAAAGAAGGAATAGATAGATGGTTGCTATTAAGTTGACCCAGATGCGATTCGTCAGTCATATATCTGATGTAGCTACTGCAGCAGTGTTGATTGGACACACTGTGAACTCTTTTTAATGGTATTTAAAGGCTTCTGCAGCAAAATATTGTTGACCATAATTGTCTAACTGTATATAGAGCAATTTTTCATAAGGCTTGGCGAGAGCAAATAAATAATGCTAAGTAATGGCAGCTGGAGATTTAATACTCTAAATTGGTGCAGAGGAGTGAAAGAAAACCAAAATGCAACTAACAACAGTAAGTCCTGAGCACATGGATTAATTAAGCACAGAGACAGATAAGAAACTGATATTACAGTATGAGAACAGTTTTGCCCTTGAAACTGACTGTTAGTTTTCTCACAGCATTTGTCACTGCAGTGTAGCAGGGGTGATTTATAGAAGTACAGCTCACCTAATGACTTCGTTATGGAACTGAAACTTGTGCTGTGGAAATACCTCTCCTAAAATCTAATTGCAGCCTTTTCATGGTTGAAGTGGGACAAACTGATCTGGGACAGTGATATCTGTGTCGTCTCTGCTTACACTGTTTTACATTTGGTACCGAAATGTACCTTTATATAGAGATTAAAGAGATGCAGATACTCAAGCTTTCATTTGACAGTCTTAAATCAAAATAATGACTAAAAAAAACCCCAAACCCACTTTTGATGTGTTTATTTTTTGTTTTCTCCAGTTTGCCGAATGGTGTTTGGAGTATGGTGCACATGGATGTCGTATTCCTGACCGACCTTATTCTCTCTTTGAAGGTAAAGTGATGGTGTTGTAAACGGCATGGCATTATATGGGAAATAGGGCAACCTCACAGTTTTGGGTTCGTCTACTGTTAAAAACAGACTCACTCCCTACTACTACTTCCATCGAAAGGATTTCTATTCCTTAGCTCATCCTTGTGTTTGAGAAACCTGAGGAATCAGGATTTAAAGTAGTGCTGGTGCCTTGTGAACAATGAGCCTAGTGTGCCACCTACCATAAATACATGAAATTACAGCAGACCAAATAGGGTTATTTTACGAAGAAGCCAATCCAAGGTGTGAATTAAAGTAGTTATATGTTTGATCCCTGCTGTATGCTGCATTATTGTCCAAATATTTAAGGGGAGAAATAGAACTATTCTCATTCATGAGAGCTCCCTTGCATGCACAAGGGGAAAAAAGCAGGCATAAAACCTGTTGTACAACAGCTTTGAAATCTGTTGAGATGGCGAAGTAGTGCAGCAATAGGATGTTTTGTGCTTTAATGCTGACATACAGTTTATTTAGTTTCTTAACTTGGGGGTCTTTTCGGGGGAGCCAAAATTGTGCATGAAGTTGTCCAGTTCTGCATGTATGTGCACGTGTCTTGTTTCATTTGCATCAGGTGCTGTATTTCAGGAAGGTTCCTTTGTTTGTATGTGCTTAACTGTTGATAAAGTAGGATCTGTTATAAAACTGAGTGTGCATTTCTATGCTCCTCTGCTTTAGGGTGCCTCTTGTTTTCTGTCACCCCAAGATTCTTACTAGGTCATGCTGGTGTTTGTTAGTGCTTCAGGCTCTGCATGACCTCTTTATGTGTAGTGAACAGTTAAATCTGTACATCACAAGTATAATGAAGTTTTGCCTTTGTTTTTTAACCAGTGAAATGATGAGCAAGAGCTGCTCGCATTCTGAGGGACAGCCCAAAACTGGGATTTACTTTCTTAATTGAGGTAACATTGAGTTTGTGCAGCTGAAAAGATGCCAGCAGAGAGAGCCTGGTTCTGCCATTCACCTTTTCAAGTGAAACTGGGCTTCCTGGGCACAGTACAAATGAACTTGCTTTTCTATAGGCTCTATTTGATCCAGTGAGGAGGTGTTCAAACAGGCGCTGTTGCTTTTGCTGTCATCTCTTCAATTTTAATGTCAAAAATGCACAAAAATCCCTTTGTCGTTATATTTTAGGCATGGCTGGAGCTATTCACTTCCTCTCAGATATTTCAGTACCGGAGACTTCCCGGTTTCCAGCATTTGAACTTGGACCTCAAAGGAGGGAAAACAAAGTGGAACAGGACAGCTAAAACATCGTTTTGAAAGGAAACTGATGCCAAGAGATGAGACTGTTCAGTGCCTCTGATACCGAACCAACTCGACCCTGAACTTACAGATGGATAAACCCCTTTTCTCACCCCACCCCTGCCCCAGAGGACCGTAAAGTCATTGGAGCATGAATGGGAGAAGCCACATTTCAGTTCTGTTAAAGTGACAGCTTCAGACGTAAGACAAGAGAAGTCAAGTTTTGAACTCTCTCTCTACTGTTGTATTTGTCTTCTTCAGGTCTCTGACATGCTCTGCATGTTTATAGGTGTTGTTTCTTGACTCAAGTCTTTTGTTGTTAGCAAAAAGCTGGTCTCTGTGTGAAACTCTGTCCTGTACCTTCGTGCATGACTCGCAACAGCACTGTTGCCTTCTGCAGTGTGGTTATCCAGAGAGCTCCACCTTATGCCAGAGTTTGCTGCAGGACAGTGCCCAGCTTCACTGCTGAGCTGGCAACTTCTAAAGAGATGAAAAACATGCTCGTATTTTTCTTCATTTTCCTCCATAGTTCCTAGAAGCTAAAGTGATGGAGATCAGCCTTTTTTGGTGAAGAGGTATGTTTTCAGAGAAGTTTAAAGGGATACGAGTTGTCTTTTGCTGCTATTGGGGGACGGTTTTGCTGAAAGCCTGAAAAAGAGGCTTCCTTTGATACCTGTTTCGTGTGTTAGGCACTTAGAACAGGATGGGGATGCTTATTTCCCCACCTCTACAGGGCCCCAGCCCATGGCATGAGGTTAAACTGCAGGTTGAGTCACCCATGGGAACCTCCCACTGCCACCAGCAGCAGAGCAGGGACAGCATTAACTGCTTCTCCTTGCCTGTACATGGCTTTCTAATAGGCCTGTCCTGCAACATCTAGTACTGAATGAGTAAGGAAGGGTGTCAGTGCAGTTTCTCACACTGGTAACGCAGGATGGCTGTGGCTTCTGAACCACAGCAGTGATTGTTCTGGGCCCTTCCTTGCCTCTCCCAGCCCAGCTGCATTTAGCCCATGTAGTATGACAGGAGCAATAAATACCGGCTGCTTGTGGAGGCCACAGAAGATTAATGAGTGCTATGAAACCGTTGCTAGAGGCTGTAATTGATGTTTATTTCATCTTAAAATCCAAACAGAAAGAGACCTTTGCCCTTAGTTTTAACTGTGCTGCTAGTGCTTTGCTTCCCATTGTGGTGTGATGGGGCTGTGAAATACTAGACCTGCCTCCCAGTGCTCCTGAGGCTCTTGGTTTGGGAGAAGTGGGACACACTCTGAGTATACCTACAGCAGGCTTGTATGTGCCAGATAGACAGATAGTAAATATACTTACTGCTCTCACCTGCTCAAGCTGTTGCCATCCGTCCCCCAGGTCTCCTTGTGCTCTGTCATTCCAAGCGCTTATTTTAATGGATATGTGACCTGTGGGCCATCTGCTGAGCTCCAGTGTTTGGAGACAGGCTTGGAAATGCAGCGTTGTCTAAGTGACTTCCTTGAACATTATAGAGTCTGTTCCCAAATCCATTGGGATGTTAATCATCTCCACACTCAGTTCTGCCAGTGCAGGGATAGCTTAATGGCACAGTGTGACCCCCTCTGCTGGTTTGTCAGGTAGGACTAAAACACTGGAGCAGCTTGGGCAAAGGGCAGAAGATGAGGTGTGAGACACCAAACCCACCTAGGTCCATACAGCCTGGGGCGAGGGAAAAGGCAGCAGGAGCAAGGGATGCTCCAGGGCAGGGAGCTGGGGTGAGACAGACCCGAGCAGAGCTGTGGACCAAGCAGTGAAGGACAGGGAGAGCAATGAGCAGAGAGAACAATCCCATCTCAAATAACGACATTCCTCCATGGCACAGGTCTGACTCTGTGTTCCTTTTCTCAGCCTGTGCATCACTGATCCTGCCCATAGGTAAAGCCAGGGAGGAACCTTGCCCGGGGTGAAGTCTCGCAAATTCTAGCAAAGGAGGCAGGTGACAGCTCTCATCCTGTTCCACATCACTCCACCCCTTACTTCTTTCCCCTCCACACCTGGGGTGGGTTAACAGGGGCTTGGGCCAAATCCCAAGCATGTGCTGCACTGACAGCTTCACTAGGGGGGGCAACAGCCAAGTCAGTGACTGCATAGAGATATACATATATATATATATATATATATATATATATACATACACACGTTGGCTGCTTAGTTTGGAACGGCACCTGTGGGAGGTGATCTTGGCTGGCTGGAGCCCAAGGGGAATTAAAACTTGCTGGTTTAAAAAATCCATAGGCATACACACACTTGGAGACCTGCTTGGTATTAATCTCTTCTGAGATGGTTGAGTGCACCCATCAAACCAAGGAGCAAGTAAGTCAGCTGTCAGCTCTTTGTGTACCATAGCCAGCCTTCTGCTGCGCTGGGGACGACACTGACTTTCTCCACAGAATCCTCTTGGAAACATACCGAGTTGGGAAGCGTCTTATAATGCGTCTGCCACATGATGTGACTTTCCTTGTGGCTCTTCCTTCCTGTTGCTCACAGTGCTGTGGGATCTGGGTGGTCAGTTAAGAAGGGGTATTGTGTGAGGGCGAAAAAAGGCATTTCACCAACGCATTGTTTTCACAAATCACATCAAACTAAAAACGTGGAAAATGTCTTAATATTCCCTGGTTTGCTTTGTCCGTGTGTAATAGTCTTATCTGTTGCAAAAAAGCAGTAGTGTTAATAGTGGAGATGCAATTTGGGCAGAAAAAGAGGAAAAAAAATGCTGATGTTTTGTTCTTTGGCTTTATTAGTAAAGATCAAACTGTGTGGTGGTGACTTGCGTGATTCTGGTGGTTGTCTTCCTTTTTCTTTCCTCCTGTTGTACTTCTTCCTTCCCCCAGCGCTGTGAGGAGAGCTGTCTCACTGATCTGACCTGCCCCAGGCACGGACACCTTCCACCAGAGCAGGTTGCTCCGAGCCCCATCCAACCTGGCCTTGAACAGGGATGGGGCAGCCACAGCTCCTCTGGGCACCCTGTGCCAGCGCCTCAGCGCCCTCACAGGGAAGAACTTCTGCCTAAGAGCTCATCTGTACCTCCCCTCTGTCAGGTTAAAGCCATTCCCCCTTGTCCTGTCCCTATAGGCCCTTGTCCAAAGCCCCTCTCCAGGTTTCTTGTAACCCCTTTCGGGGCTGAAAGCTGCTCTTAAGTCTCCCCTTAAGGAGCCTTCTCTTCTCCAGGCTGAACCAGCCCAGTTCTCTCATCCTGGCTCCAGAGCAGAGCTGCTCCAGCCCTCACAGCATCTCCAGGGCCCTCCTCCTCAGCATGAAATCTGTATGAAACCTCTCTGCCCAGCTGACTAACACCCGTTAACACTTGATGGGTTTCTCTAGCTAGGCTTTAACAGAAGGAAACCTCAAGTATTCCGAAGCAAGGGGCAGTGTTCGTGTTGCACAAAGCTGTGTGAATCACTCAGGGCTCTTCTTACCACTGAAAGCAGCTGCTGCTTTTTTGTATAAATGGCATTTCTGCTCGGTAGGTAAGATAATCTGTACAAACAGAGGTAGGTAAATGCATTGGGGCTCTTCTAACACAGTACTTCTATGTAACCCTACCAAAATAGGGTCGGTTAGAGGTGGGAGGAAGCCTGTATGCTGTGTGTCGGGTAATACTTGAGCCCTGTCCCATCAGGGTGCTTCGATGCAGCAGGCTTTATCCTGGTGAAATTGTTCACTTGGCTCCCATTTGGTTTCATGCTGATGCAGAAGTGCAGGAACCCCGTCTCTGCCTGCATTGCAGCTGTGATTTGTACACAGGGAGCACTCATGACCCGTTGTCAGCCACTGCTTCTCCTTGACATCTGCAAGTGGGCTGCTGTAAATCCTGCTGCAGCTATGAGATAAGCTGGGGTTAAGCAGCAGGAGAACAACACGGAGATACACACAGCTATCCTTGTGATTTCTCTCTATACCTCGAGCCAAAATAACACATATGTGCAGCTAAGGAGCTACCTTCATCTGCAGGGGCTGGGGTCGGGGCTTCACTTGTCACTTCCCACTGCTTTTTCTGCTGTCCCCTTCACCCTGCAGCACACAGCAGCTTGGGACAGTGTGTGCCGGTTGTCTCTCTCCTCTTTAACAGCATTATTACCTAGCAGGTATTTTGTAGGAACTGCCCTATGCTGGATCTTCCCCTGCATGGGCATTTTGTACTCCCAGCCAAAGAGTGCTGTAGAATCCCAGAAGGTAGCTCAAACCCCCAGCAACAAGGCATCGGGAGGTGGACGGACAATGACTCCTACATGGGACCTGCAAATACCTCCTGGCCCATTTATTTCACCCACTGAATCTGAAGCAATGCATTAGATAGATCAGAAAAAGGAAAATTAAAGAAGGAAAAAACAGTAAGGCTCCACCATCTGACATGATGTTGTAACTTCTTGGCTGACCCATGTGCCAAAAAAAGGGCATCTTGGGTATATGCACATAAAACTAACCCATCTGAGGGGCTGGGGTTTGTTTGCTGTATGCAGGAAGAAAGAGCAGTACCTCCTTTGCTTCCTCACATAGTCTGAAGAGCTTGTTGGAAAATGCAGTCCCAGCATTGGAAGTTGTCACAGGGCTCTGAAGAAAAGGAAAAAGAAGACCCATCCACACAGCAAAAAAAGCTTGTCACTCCATTGGCTTTTCCCAAAGTGATGAGCTGCGGATGCAGTTGCCTAGCAGCACCAAAGAGAAGTGGAGGGTTGGTACCCTCTTTGCCAACCCTATCGACAGCACAACTGATGACCGAGGCACATGGAAGGTGCTGTGGGATGCTCCAGACAACACTCGCCCCTCTCCTGTGAACCATGGGGCACTCAGTCACACCAGGGAGCAGGGAGAGAGACCCAAGGGGAGGGGAGAACTGAGAACAAACATCTATGAGTCAGGTTTGTGCTATCTCAGCCCAGCAGCGCTGGCTTGACGGGCTATCACCCGCCTTGGCAGTGGTGCTTCAGCTGCCCTGAGCCTCACAGCAAGTGCTGGGGCTGTGTATTTGCTGGAAGGCTGAAGAAGCAGCAGCAGCAAAACCTCATGAACCCTCAGACTGCAACAAACTCAATTCACCCACCAACACAGAGCCATCCCGCAACAGTACATAAGGCAGCAAGCAGGTTGGAGGGAGGATGCTTTATGGGAAGAAAACTTACCTTCCTGGGGGAAAAAAAGCATCTCCTGAGCCCGGGAGGTTCTCTGGCTATAGCCAGCTCTTGCCTTCAATGTGAGCCCAATGTCATCAGTGGCTGAAGGGTGAGCTCTATCCTGACTGCTGAAAGAGGCTTTGCAGCCCTGCTGTAGGATATTAAAGCCCCACTGCTGCTTTTCTTCTGAGCGGGGATCATCTTGAGTGAGATATCACTCTCCTGCTGCAGGGCTGAAAGGAGATGTGTGGAATGTACAAGAAGGGATGAGGAAGAACCAAAAGCTGAAGGCAAGTTAATTCCCAAAGTCTCCTGGGATAGACAGCACCTGAAATGCCAGACAATGACCATGGAGTCACTCTGCACCCCTGCTTACTCCTGACAGGAGCTAACCAGAAGGTGATATTAAAAGTGTATTCACCCTCTTCCCCCCACTCAAACCAGAGCAGCCCCCCCCGGCAGGTCAGAGGGTCTCAGAATACCACCTTCAACTGCCCTTCAGAGCCAAATTTGATTGCAGTGCACCGAGAGGCACAAGCTGCACACAAGGATTGTCAGGTCCTGGCAAGTCTATACAGGACTCTGCTGATTCCCTCCCTGCATGACCCCCAAGGAGGAAAGGGAGCAGAGCACAACCAGTCTTCTATACACAACCGGTCTTCTATACACAACCGGTCTTCCATACACAACCAGTCTTCCATACACAACCAGTCTTCCATACACAACCAGTCTTCTAATCTTTGCTCTTCCTCACTGAGCCAGGACTGACAGTGAAGCCTCCAGCTGAAATCCAACTGCCCCCACGCAGCAAGAGCAGGTTCCCTCCTCGTCCCAAGCCTGGGATTGTTGCACAAACCTTGGACATATGAAGGAGGCCACACCAGCACTAAGGGTAAGTGTACCAAGAGTCCCTGGTAGTGCCTTTGATCTCAAAGCAGTGTATTTGGAGACTGCACTGAGGCAGAAAGGGACTGAACCCCTCTCTCCTTCCCATTTCTGCCAGGGTCACAGTAGCAGAGACCTCAAAGGTTCTCTTACCCATGTATTACGTTCCTCCCGATCACTGCCTCCTCACACGTACAGCAAACGTGTTTTGAGAACACACAACTGAAGAAAGGACCTCGAGGGGATAACATTTATGTTCCTGGCTCTCCCCCCACTAAGGTTCAGCTGCTCAGCTCAAGGATTCTACCCAAGCCCTGTTTCAAGGCATTTAAATCCCACCCTGCACCACCCCTAATCTTCAAGAACCAGGACACTGATCCCCACAACACATTAAATCAACTTCCTGATGTAGATGGCAGGATCCCAAAGGCAAACACCACCCTGCCTTGCCAGTGAGGCACCGAAGTATGTGCTGTGTTAGAGAGAGGATGCAGGAGGAGCACCCAGAGAATCCCAACAGATGAAGCATCACCACACAAAGTCCACATCAGTGAGGCTGCAGCAGCTGGCAGCTCCTAAGGCATTACTACTGCCAAGTAAAATCCTATTGGAAGATGAGGTTTTCCTTTACCTGTGTGATCTGTCATCACTGCCTGCTGGTGAGGAGGAACCCTGCCCTTTCCAGAGGTGTGCCTGTAGCCTGTGTTTCACATCGGGCTTGCTGAAGAGCTGTTGAGTACCAGTCACTCGGTGGCGTTAGCCCTGCCTTTGCTCCTGCTCTGCACACAAGAGGTCACACTCTGAACACTACTCAGTGATACAAAGAACTTCAAACATACAGCTCAGGAAGGAGCAATGAAGAGGGCTAAAGGTACAGCAACATTCAATCTTTCTTTACTAAAACACATTCCAAAGGAAAGCCTGCACAAGTTTTATGAGCAACAGAAGCCCCTGAGATGGTAGAATCATTGAATCGACCAGATTGGAAAAGACCTTTAAGATCATCAAGTCCAACCATTCCTCAGCACAGCCAAGGCCACCACTAACCTGTGTCAGAGGGCCTTGTCTATTCAATGGGTGAACGCTTTCAGGGACAGTGACTCCGCCACTTCTCTGGGCAGCCTGTTCCAATGCCTGAGCACCCTCTGGGGAAGAAGTTGTTCCTAACATCCACTGTAAACCTCCCCTGGTGCACCTTTAGGACGTTTCCTCCTATCCTAGAAAAGACCTACACTTCTGCTCCATCCATCCTCTACCAAACCAACCTAACCTTGCAAAACGCGCAATGTACACTCCTGATAAACTTCATATTGTTGGTATCACCCTACTGAAAGTTACAGGGTTTCTCCCTTTTTTCTCTCCACTTTTTGTTTTTTAAACTAAGAGGGAGGAAAAAACAAAGGAAAACCTAAAAACTTCCAAAAGTGAAGCAATGAGAGGAAAGGCATGTAAACAGTTTGCAAGTAATCCATATGGATGGCCACACAGGTACTGTGTTTTCAGAAGGCCAAGCAAGTTTGCTCGCAGAGGAGCGCATGTGTTGTAAGAGGTAGTGTCATCCATCAACACTAGCAAATAAACCAGCCAGACTTCATCAGAAGTTGGATTTCAGTGTACAGCATAAGAATTCACTATAAAAGGCTTCTATTCAATGTGTCCAGGAAAATGCCTGCTGTCCCAGATACATCTTGAAATATAAAAGGACTTAACAACATCTATCTACTAACAGGAGGTCTGTGGTCATTTCTCATGACAGAAAAAGAATGACTGGATTTACTTTGAAAACATTATGTTATACACAACCACATGCAGTGACATTCAGCTTTGAACTTCAAGTGCACGCTAACTTAGCAACTATACACAGTTGTGTGCAGATGGACACAGTCGTCACATATAAAGTGTACTTTGTCATCTGAAGTGTTCGCTGGGTCTACCCTGCACACGCACAAGTACTTGGCTTTGTCCCTCATTTATGATGCACAGTAAGGGAAAGCTTACTTCACCCCAAAGCTAGCTCTGCTCCAGATGACTAAAACTCCATGAGCAGCTTTTAGTAACAGTGACCCTTAGTGGTTTTTCATAATGAAAGGGACGCTCTTTTCTGCCAGTTCTGCAAAAGCCAACTTAGGAACAAGTTCTCGTAAGCCACCGGCATGCATTAACAGCACAATAAAGCTTCAGCTCCTTGTGCAACACAGATCTTCAGATTACTCCAAACCACCTTGTGCCCTGGCTGGAGTGACATAGGAGCAGCTGGTGTATTGGCATTCACCTGGTACCCAAAGGACTGTATCAGACTCCTAACCCTCAGCTATGCTGTTTTTGAAGGTCCTTCAGAAGCAGAAGGTGACGGCATCTTCTTTTTGTCATTCGTTAATAACATGGCTCTGCGTATGCACAAGAAGGTTCCATTAGTACATATGCAGTCATGTCTCAGCAGCTTCACATTTCTGCTAGACATGGATGGGTGTGAGAGCCCTCACACATAAAGGGGCTTTACGATTATCTGAAGGTGTTGACTTGGTACTCAGTCAGTCAGCCACGAGCATGAGATGGTGAACTGGGAATCCTGGGGCCGCTCACAACAAAACACACCATGAGCTAAGAGCCACAGAAAGCCAAACATCTGCCTCAGGTCAAGGAACTGCTCTTAAGCACCAGTCCCCAAAAGTTATTTATTCACCTAGCCTAGAGAAGAGAGCAGTTTTACAGATGTGTCACCTGGAGATGACAGCTGTACTCTGTGGCAGCAGTAAGACCATAATGAAAGCTACTGTTTCTCAGGGACAAAACTCACCATTAACAAAGGGAGCAAACTTCCAGGTTTCCATTCTTTCTTACTTCCCAATTTAGGGAAGAAAACTTTGCTACATGTTTCAGTGTTTCTACCTGTTCCATTGAGAGGCACAAGCACAAATACCGCTGAGGTTATAACACCTCCCTCTCACTAGCAATACTTAGGTCATCGGCTGTTTCACACAATCTCACTGCTGTCAAAACGAGGGCAGGAAAGATGCTGGTCACACAGGCAGAGTCCAGGCGCTGGTCAAGTCCCAGTCCTCCACTTTTTAGATGAATGGTTTAAAGTAATGACTCCCTCTTTCCTAGGGTACTTGGCAAAGCCTCCGCTATGACTCGACCAACACTGGTGCTCCAGTCACAGCAACTTCTATCACAGCATCTTTCCATTGTGTACAGAACCAAACTGTACAATAAAACTGTAACAGACAAAGATGGTGGTTACCATTTCTGGTAAAAGCATTGCCCTGCCTCTTCTACTTCTACCCTCTGTTCGCTATCATTTCCCTTAGATGAGGGCATTTGTGCTATGGGGTCATCACTCTGGGATTGCATGAAGAGCTGCTATCAATAGCCTACCACAATGCAATTAAACGCATGACTGAAATGAACAATAAATAAAGAGAAAGACATACAGGTTTTAAATATAGGTTTCCATTAAAAGCATTACAAAGACAACTTCTCTCATTTTGAAGACAAAGAAAAATCCACTTCTACTAAAAAAAGAAAAAAAGGAAAATAAAAGGAAAAAAAAAAGGAAAGAAAAAATCCCTTTAAAATCACCCCTTTGCAAGTAACTTTAAATGGGGAAGGTACAGGGAAGGGAGGGAGAGAGAACTTGCAGAACTAGCAAGTGTTCAAAAGGGTGGATGCCCTCCATCGTGGTCATTTTACGATGGCACCTTCTTCTCACACAGTCAGGTCAGAGAGCCCGAGTCCTCACATGGAGGATTTCACCACCTGCTCGTACGGGGGAGGTGGTGTGTTGCAATAGGAAGGTGGGGGGGGGTAAACCGGGTTTCCTTGCGGGGAATTGGGCTGGACATGGAAAGCCATAGCCATGGGATTCATCACAGGTCCACCTGGATCTGTGTAATACGGCACTCCAGGTTGTTGTGACCCTGAAAGAGAGGAAAGGAGAGAAAAGGTATCAGCAATAGCATCAGGTTGTACTCTCCCAGGGCCTGTGCTCTGCATGCTTGGACAGGTTTTCTCATGGTGTTCATCAGCGCAAAGACAGGGAGTCACCTCTTTCCCATTCCAAAGAAGGCCCAGGCTTGCAGGACTTCTTGAGACTTCCCCAGATAGGTTCAATTTTGCATGCAATAGAAATCATCCACTGCAACAAAAGGCACCACTGCCTCAAGTGACTACCGTCTGAGAGGGAAAACAGTGAGCTCTGCTCAGATCCCTAGGTAGAAAAGCTTCCAGGCCTGCAGAGAGAAGCGTGGGATCCCGGATGGACAAAGGGGTTTCCACTGCAACCCTGACCCCGGAGTCAAGCCTTGCAAAAGGGATTCAGATTATTCTGTGGTGTATTGGATCTGTCTGTAAGCAAAAGTGCATCTCAAATGGACAGATGCCCTTCTAGGCATGATAAAGCTAAGGAGTAAGCATGTATGAAGCAAAACCCCAGGTCAAAGCTAATTATGGCTGGCTAACACAATGGGACAAATTTGCTTTGCACAGATTAAATTTAGGAAATGGTGTTGGAGCACATAGAGACAAGGAAAGGAAGAGAAGAATCAAACGCAGAATTCCTTAGTTGTAACACGAGGGGTAACAGAGCCTGCTGCCATGAGGAATAACAAAGGTGGCGTGTAACCCTCCTCAGCTATTGCAGCAGCTGGTGGAGGATGACTTAAAGCAATTAATTCCAGCAATTAAAATCACAGAGTGTATCTATCTCAAGATATAAATTAGTTTTC
Organism: Psilopsiagon aurifrons; assembly: GCA_025447955.1. Taxonomy (NCBI): domain Eukaryota; kingdom Metazoa; phylum Chordata; class Aves; order Psittaciformes; family Psittacidae; genus Psilopsiagon; species Psilopsiagon aurifrons. The sequence continues at coordinate 28,862 of JAOEHY010005033.1, forward strand.
TTCCCTTTCTGTCTGCTTACATAAAGCTGGACTTAAACAAACAAACAAAGCATCATGACTGAGCAACAGGTTTTCTTCTTTTGGAGCTAGTCTGGTTTTCCTATAACAACAGAGCCTCTAAGGGATTTTCCCCTTAATCATTCTTTTCCATGACTTACTGACACTAGGACTCAATATTGCTACAGAAGGAATACATGCTTATCAAAGCTTTCATCATCCTTTAGTACTTTAAGCATTCAGGAGCTACGTACCAAACCCCAAAAGATGTCCTGGTATCAAATTAGATGGGTCAAGCCATAAGGCTTGGAGATGCAAACTGTCCCAGAGCCTGGGATGTCTGCCTAGAGAGCTTTGTTTGGACCCCCAGGAGGAAAGCAGATCAGCATCGCAGTAATTTCCTTCTTAACACAATAATTTTTAACACACCACCACAGCAGTTTTTCTGTTGCCTGAGTGCAGAGAGCTTCTCCACAGCCTCCTTCCCTTTGCTGCAGTGATGCTTCCACCTGTAGCACCAGCATACGGCTGCAGGAGAAGCAGGCTGGGAACAGGGGCCGAGCCTTACCTCTCCACGGTTTGAGCTAATACCCTCTTCTGTAGCATTTTCCTTAAGCATTTTTAGGTTTAAGTTATATCCTGCCTAGCTCCACTTTTCTGCTGTGGAAATGGGAGAGGTTGAGGTAGCTCACTGCAGCTTGCTCACTAGGAAAATACCTGTTTACAACTTCTGTGTAGCATTGAAACGTGGAGAGGGGAGGCAGGGGGCAAGTGTGGACACCAGTGTTTTGAGATATATTTTCAGTTCATTAAACCCAGCAGAAAACAGCACCCGAGTATCAACTTCCTTATGGGATCAGCTCAATAAGTATTTCTTAAGTGTCTACAAAGTTTCCTAACACCTAAACTGCCAGTTTGGGGCTGTATGGGTTAGGACTGAAGTGAAAGGTATCACGAGGTCTGCAAACTACTGCTTGAGGTGTTCAATCCATTTTCCCACTCAGGCCCACAGAAAAAGCATCTCCCACTTCCAGGTTGCTGCTAGGACAGCAGGAGATGCTGCAGGGAAGGAGGGAGATGGGCAAGGAGCCCCATTTCAAGTGTTCCACTGCACCACTGAATTGGCTACTGCCAGCAAACCTGGAAGAGGAGCTAGCAGAATATGTGAACTTGTTTGACTACTAATTCCCATTGCTTTTGCTGTTGAATATTCCTAGGATTAAAGTGCAAAAAAACCCAACCAACAACCCAAATTGGTGGGGTTAGTTCAGAGCCCAAAGCTTTTAAGTAACAGTAATAACAGTCTGGATGCAGGTGGCATAAGCAGATCATCAAGGGACTGACTTGTGCTCATTTTATAATTTACCCACAACTTGTGTTCCATGAAGTGTCACAAAAACCCCATAAAACTGCTCTAAAATTAAATCTGGTATGTGCCAATCCAGCCAAAAATGGTCCCTGTTCACATAATCTTGAGGTTATTTTCCAGGCTTCAAAGTATGACTTTAGTTACTTTGGCTCCTCCCCAGCTGTTGAAAAATAAATGCTCTCTGTGGAAATACTTGTTCAGTCAAGCAGAAAAACAGATGCAGAATGGAAGCCCTATAAAAAACCCCAGTGCTTAGGATTTAAACAAAAAGAGGGTGAATAAAGCATCAGTTTGTGTCTGTAACTTCTTTCTATCCATTTAGACCTGTGAAAGAGCAAGGAAATGTGTGTCTATGAGTATGTGCTTAAGGACGCAAAAAAGAGCATTTCCACAGCCTGCACAAGGCACAGGGGTGTGCAATACCTGGCACAACAGCAGGGGCAGCCCAAATGCTGCATCTCTGCACAACACTCACAGTCACAGGTAGCTGAAGGGCTTTAGAACACTTTTATAAGGAGGCTGCCTTGATGCAGCCACAGTACTGCACAGAGATGTCATGGCTCAGAAGGCGATTTCTGACAGAGAGGTTTGAAGCACCAGATTTTCAGAGAGATCATCCTTCTCATTTCAAACCAGTTATATTACCACTTCCAAATCAATACGAAACAAAACCAAACTGCCAATTAAAAGAATCAGTTGTCAGGAAAGGTAATTATGCTCTGGCTTCAGCTCCCTCTAATACAATGTGCAGCAAAATAACAGCCTGGGAGCAGAAGTGTCAGTGTAGAAGTATGCCTGCATGTGTACTTTTGCTGGCACAAATTATCACTGGCTTATGCAATCTGGAGAGTGGTTAAAAATGTCTCTGTTTGGCCTTGATGAGGCAGGAAGAAAGCAAGCACCAGGGTGTGCACTCAAATAAAGTCTTGGCACTTAAAAGATCTCCCAACTAGAGAGAGCTGGATTTAAAATGCTCCCACAAGGCACAAACATCTGCTCACAGGTGAGCCTAACTTCACAGGATTCTCCCAACTGGGATATCTAATAGCTAGAGGGGAAGAAATAACAAATTTAGAAAGCAGTACTGTCAGAGGAGCTATCTCTAGGTAGATCCTCCTGTTGCTCACAGCCATTACTGGCCAGAGAGACAGCAATCTGACTAACACGGGAGAATGATCACTCTGCTGCAGAAAAATTGTATCACAGAGCATGGAAGGCAAATCAAAAGGAGAATACTTGATAGCCAGATTGTGAAAGAAAAACGCCTGGCTTTCCTTCACTTCTGACAGATGCTACCAATTGTATTTTAAAATCTTTCTTCATGTCAGTGTTCATTTTGGATATCATTTCACTATTGTTTTGTCTATGCTGCAAAGTGTGAGCTTGCTACACTCCTTCCATGCATGTACAGACAGCTGCAAAGGTATTAGGAACCAAAACAGAAGGGAACTGAAAGTCCTGTCATTCTGAGTTTCAAAACCACTCAGTACACTGCAGCTGATTATGCTGTTTGAAAGGCAAAGACTCCACTCATCACAAGAGGTAGCTGCATGGCTTCATGCAGTGCAATCCCTTGTCCAAATCCCCCAGTTTCTAAAACCTAGACAAACAAAACCCCCAAACCCTTCCTTTTTTAATACTTTGGCAAATATCAGCAATTAGTGAAACTTGTTTAACAAGCTGTGTCTGACCTGATGCAGTGTTGACTGGTTGTCTGGTGTAAGACACGTTAAAAGTAGGTTCTTCTACTAGTGGAGGAGGGTACATCCGCCTTCGGATAAAGAAACCAGCTCCACAACAGAACAAAACTCCCATCATCAAAAGGAACCTCGGCAAAGAGAAAAGGGAAGTCAAAACCCATCTGCATATAAGCAGCTCTCATACCCAGACTGTTCACTGAGAGAAACAAGAGTACCACCTATCAGTCATCAGCCTATGACTTTTATCAGGGTTTCTTAGATAGATTGTCTCTTGAAAAAAGGTTTATGTCAGTTGAGATAGCACTCATGAGGCACAGATATACTACAGACTTCTTCAGCAATTAGTACTATTGTCCAATATTTTCTGTTATGTAAAATAGAAATCCGAAACTAAAATGCCCCCAAACTTTTGGAAAGTTAAGGTTCACACCTGATCTTTGCCACCAGGATGCTGAACTGAAATTACAGGTTGGTACAGTTTCAAACTACACATCTTGGACATAAGCCTCACGCTTTTAGCATTCAGGCTGGCCAGGTTTGCGGCAGTTGCCCTTAAAAGAAGATTTTTAGAGGCTCTTAAATTACTCAGCACTGCAATTTTGTTTCCCATGGGAAATATGGTAGCTGACACTTAACCTCAAGCCAGAAGACTGAAGCACTTGGCACTGAAGCTTACAAGCTTTCCTTTGTGCTTCCTAGATGGAATACACATTCTCAAGGAAAAGGACATCATTTTGCTTCAGTTCTTCTTTTCTCAGGTCCTTTCCCAACCTGACTACTCTGTCCTCATCATTCCCCTGCCTGGGTGCCATGGAAACAGCCATATGCAGCAAGGGCAGATCAGAAGATTTTGTTCTTCAGACAGTGGCTTTCACTGTTTCCTCAATCCATTATCAGACATGCTAGTGACTGAATCAAGCCCCCGTAAACCCAAATGGTTCTTCTGCCTGTAATTGCCACCTCATTTTAGGGCCTTTTACTGGAAAGCAGTGCCAACTGTGCTCTTTTGGAAAGGATGGAATTTGGCCAGAGGCCACTGAAGTTGGCCAAAAGCAAGTCTACACACCACGTTTATCTCCTCGGGAGCATTTCTAAGTGCCCAAGAGGAAGAGTGTGACACTGCATGGCAGTGAGCGGTTATTTCATGCAAAGGGCCAGATTCTGTAACTTGCTTTTACAGTGGAAACAAGAGCAGAAGGAGGTCCTGTTTCCGTAAGCCTATATTAATACATTCCCTTTTGGCAGCATTCCTGCGAAGGATTTGTTCTGAACAGAAAAACAGAGATTTACGATGTCACCCCAGGGACTGAGATGCAGAGCTCCTCAGTTATATCAGTGAGGATTGTACAACGAAATCCCACAGTCAGCTTCAGGAAATCTCTGTATTATGATCAGGCTTCTCTTTTACAGTGTTTATTCGTTTCCATTTAGAAGGAATGTTTTTTTTCTTTTAAGCAGTCTTCAAATCAAATTCTACATAAAAACGCCTGAAAATCACGTTTTCTAGGAGAGCTTTTGCTTTCTCTCCACTGCAATAAGAAGGTTTTATTCAGGTGCTTTCTTAAATTCCTCTCCAAAATGAATTTACCTTATTTTTTTCATCATGCACATAACAGTGCTTAGTTTAAGCTTTATCTAGATTACTGTGCTGCTGGTTTCACAAGCTCAGATTTTCCTGCCTTCTTTCCCTTCGCTGTCATCTCCAGTAAAACCCTCATAGTCATAAATGTACTTCTCTTCCTTTTTAATAGAAGCCTCAGTTCAGCTGGCAGGACTATCTTAAGCCCTGCCTAAACACACAATCCTCCTCATACAATCCTCTTTTAAAACTGAGTACCCAACAAAAGTGGACAAATGCTGCTGCTTGGTAGTAGGTGGGACAGACATAGGGAATTCAGCAATTCTGGATAATGGGACCGCTGCCTCTACAGCCTAGCAGGATGCAGAAGCAGGAAAGTTCAACCTGAAACAAGGAACTTCTATTTTTAAATGTTTTCTCACTACATCAGGTGATATTTTACGCAAAACCCTAAACTCCTTGCATTTATATGTACAGACAGTGCATATTTGTACCCTACTTTAAAATACTAAGGCTGGCAACACCCTGATTTAAGTCCTACAAACAAAACGAGCACAGGACAGACATAAAATTCCCAAACACCCTGACCTACCAAAAATACCATAGCCTCTGGATAGAGAGAGCTCTCACACAGCATCTTGAACCACAGCAATCCTCATAGGAGCGACATCTGCAGAGAAACAGAGAGAAAAGGGCGTTAGGGAAGTGGTTGTCACTCAGACTAAAACTGCATCCCCAACTCTGATGCCGTCTGCAACCCTGTCCGAGGCGTTACAACGCTGCCGTGCGCTTGGGAGGCAAAGCCTCCCACAAGCGCTCAAGACCAGCAGGGATGTAGCTTTGAACAACCTGATCTACTGAAAGATGTCCCTGCCCATGACAGTGGGGTTGGACTTTCCAACCCAAACCATTCTGTGAGTTTATTGATATGAACAGACTACCTTTGGCCAGATAAAGTTGTCAACCGCATGTACACATCCATGGCACAGTTCTATCACTATTCAGGAACTTTTCTGCATGCTACTGAAACTACCTTCCTGTATACTTCTTTTAAAGCCATCTAAAAAAGACTGAATGTAATGTTTAATTCTATATGAAAGGACACGTTATAAAGAAAAGCAGCATTATTGTGTTTTCTTTCACAGTAAATGAACACTGCAGACCTCAAACATGAGCCATTTGGGATTTTATTCACTGCAACAGGCAAGATTTGCAAGGTCAAAGCTGCCAGATCTCTCATTCTCTGCAAATCAGCAGCTTCCAAATAGAGAAATCACCAAGGGCAGAGAAAACGTCAAGCCTCCTGTTATTTGCAATTTAATGGCATCTTTTGCTTCTCAGAAGTTGCACTGGACTGCAACTGCTAACAAATCCCATTATTTAAATAGGCTTTCCTCCAAAATAATAAAATCCCAACACATTTAAAATGAAAATTTCATATGGAAGATATTTAAAAGGTATTATAGAACCAACTATCGCAAGCAGAAGATAGCGCTTCACTAAAAGCCAGCACATTAACAGCAACCTCAGAACAATTTCTGTGGTAACTGCCCAATGAAACATATTTACCAGGAAAAAGGACAGAGGTAACACAGAAACTATGTTATGTGACAGAGTTTGATGAAAATATGCAGATTATCATAGCACCGTATCAAAAGAAAAAGAGGAGGTTACACAACTGGATTGGTCTTTTTAATGGTGTTCGCATCCATATGCTTGAAGTACATGTTTAAGCATCTGGGTTTGGAAAATCTGCCCACCTGCATAGCTGTGCTCCCGTTTTTGTATGCTAACTAAGAAGAAAAGAGAATCAATTGGATAATTGCACAGACAATTACACATTTACACGCTCAATTACCAAGCCTTTGCTCACAAAATATGTCAAGTCACATAGGCTTCAGCCTCTAATTGGGGCCAGAGAAGGATGCTCTATAGATACATAATCAGTTGCTTTGCAAGTGAAAAGAGTTACCCACTCTTCTGATGACAAGTAGGCAAGATTTATTTAAGCAAGCCAGAGGATCTGACGTGATCAGCAAGGGAAGGTCCATTAAGATACTCAGGCACCCAGTCTGAGATGCAAGAAGAGTAAGATGCTTATGCCAAAAGAGAAAACACCCACTTTGCTGTCCCAGGAACCAAAAGCAACCCATATTCAACCTTTCTTCTTTAAAGCTTGCAGGACCCTAACAACTGCTCATTCTCAAAGCTCACAAAACTACTAACAAGATTTAGTAAGTCAGCATTAACTTCAGCCCCATCGGGACCAAGAAATTAAGACTTCCTCCATGCTCCCCAAATGGATCAACCCCACCCCCAACAGGAGCTTTCAAGACATATGTTAAATGCATGACTAGGTTCTGGCCCCTTACAAAACACAGTGGCAGCAGCTGTCTTCTGTTAAACCAGTGGTCATGGTACCCCTTCTGCTCTCCAACATCCTTTTGGTTGGAGCACCTCATCCACGTCAGTGGGCGCTTGCCCCTTTTGCTGCTGCTGCACAGCAAGGACTTTGTTGGGCCTGGAAACCACAGAGGAAACAGAGCCCATAAACCTAGCAGCCCTTCTTGAGGCAATTCCAGCCAAAAAGAGAGCAGGATTATAGGGATATGAGCAGTCTTTGCCTCTGCCTCCACACACTGGCTCTGTCAGCACAGACACGTACATCTGACCACATGCAATGCCTGGCCCCAGAGCCATTTCCCAGATAAAGCCCTAAGAGCTTAACATGTACTAAAAGTTGAACTAAAACATATACTTCTCCCCTGCCCACACTTGCCTCGCTTACTTTGCATGTTTCCTCCAGAACCAGAAGAGATGGAAAAAGGCTTTTTAAAATACATAATTATGGTCATTGAAGCCACCAGAATTAAAACAGCATCTGTGTGAGGGGTATAATACCTGAAGTTTCTTTTAATTTTTAATCTCTAAATTGTCCCTGCTACAAAAGTCAGTACTGTTTTTAAAGTCTCAGTGGCTTAGCTTTTCTTCCAGCAGGAGAGGACTAAAGTACCAGCTGGAAGACAGAAAGGCTCAACTGCTGAATGTTTGTGAAGCTCCTGAGACCACTGAATGCCAAACAAGCAGGCCATCAAAGAGAAGTTTCATCTCCTACACAGATGATCAGACTTTCAAATGGATGAAAACAATGATGCAAAGGATGAAGTCTCTCATTAAGGCTGTGCTTAGAGAAGCTCCATTTTCTAAGAGCCAGTAAGCTTTCTGAGGCAACTTATCCAAGGCTAAGCACTGCATTTGCTGGGTGGACCGGTGAAGCTAAGCCAGTATCACAACACAGAGGGAAATCCCTCCAAGTAACCTATTCACTTTTACCCGGCGCCCACACAGGCACTGTATTTTGTGTGCCTGTGAGTACTGACACATGTACCCATACATAGGAGCCTGGAATCAAGGATGATGCCATGATAACAACCTGCTGTTTATATTCCCCACCACTTGACAGCAGCGCCAAAAAAGGCTGTAAGAACAAATGGCCCATTTACTGATACTGCTCTCAGGGTACCACAAGAGCTCTGCTGATCTCCTCTTCTTGATTCAATGTGCTATAAAAAAGCATCACAGCTTCAATAACATCAATCACAATTACAAGAAAATGAACTTACAACAGCCAGATTTATTAGCAGGCAAAAGATGACAATAAAATCAGCTTATTAATAGAGTATCATACAAGCTTAAGTGTAATCAGTACTTGATGTACTATCTTTTACTGCCTGGCAGCAAATCCCAGCAGAATGAAGACCCTGGTTCACAAAAAACCCCAATTAAACACATGCACACATATTTATCGAACTGGTATGCATATCTTTTAAGTTACGCTTATGTTTTGGCTCTGCTTTATGGAGGAGGACTGATTGTGCCCAATGCCAGTTGAAAAAGAATCAGCCTTACTTCCAGTCTGAACTGGACCAAGCCCATCTCCTACAGAAGAGTTTTCTAAAGCCAGTTTCCCTCTTTCACACATAAATGATGATCCCCATAACTGCATTTCCCTAGGGCAATGATTGTTTCATTGATCAAAATTCAACCCATTATGTGGGATAAGACATGATCCATTAGCTGCTAATCTGCAACTTCACCAAGCATATGGTCTCTCTTTTGAAAACTGTCTACAATGTGATATATGATTTAGAAGGTACATCTTTTCATTCATAATTCAGTAGAATGAAATGAATGAAATGTCCAACAACTTGCACTGCTAGTACACCAAAGAAATGCTGTGTCAGAGACCAAAGCTACGCTGCATGTCAGATCACAGTGACAAGTTTTCTGTAGGGGTTCGCACTTAAATCATGATGCCAAATTACTTTCCTTAAGGGACAAGCAAAGCACAAAGTTTCACAGAAAGGTATATGGTATGACCCAAACCCCACAGACAAACCCTGTACTTGCAGGTGTTCTGCCCAATGCAACGGCCCAGAAGCAATTTCCCATTTATACCCACATCTACAAGGTGAACAAGTCCCTTGTTAGCAGAGCTGCCACAGCAAAGAACTGCATGTAAAAAGAATTCCCTGATTGGCAATTGCTGAAAAGTGGAAATGTTAAAGAGGGAAAGCAAGGATTATTGTCTCCAGTAGACTGTATGACCTTAGTGGTATAACAACGTTCCCTGTCCTCACTTTACATGGGTATTCCCCACCAACACCTTTGAAACGCAGGCTGTAGCGTGCTCTAGACCATTAGCATCATATGTGCCAAAACCCAGTTTAACATTTAACATGATTGATTATCAATGCCTTTTGGAAGAGTAAAACAAAACATAAATTGTTAATCCACACATAGTGCAGAAATTCAACTACAGACACAGAGGATGGGAGAGGAAAGAAAACCACAAACCCCTCAAAACCATTCATGCGTCTGTAAAGTGCAAGATTTCTAACCAGTGTCCTAAAGACAAACCTGACTTTAATTCCAAAAACGGTTGCATGCCAGTCATAGCTTGAGTCATTGCTGCATGTATGTGCAAGATCTGGGAAGCAAACTGGGACTCATCAGAAAACAAGCAGCACTGCCAGTTTTTGAAGCGAGGGGAGGAAAACCAAAGGGAGCCAGGAAATTACGTAAAGGAGGATATAGCAACAGACCAAAACTACAGTCAGAAGGTAAAGATTTTTGTGGGAATGGCTAACAGCATCAGATTTCCAAGGAAGTCCCAGCTCTGGTCCTAATACTGGCATGGGCAAACAACCAGAAGGAGAACAATAAATGCTCATAAGAACCAGAAGGGGTGGACTGCTGGGTCACCTCCAGGTAGACTCAGTGCTGAGCCCTCAAAGCCAGAAGGCTCAGGTCTGCTAGCATCAAAGAGATGAAGGGAGACAGCTGAAGCGTGCATATGTATTTACTTGCTATAGGACAAAAGGTTTGAAGTTTTTTCTCAATATTTAATGTGTTTGGAACTCAACTGCCAGCACACAGCGAGGCTGAGCAGAGAAAAATCAAACAAACCAGGAAACAAAGAGAAAAGCAAAGCAGGCAGCCACCACAAAGGGACTAGCAAAAACAGTTCTGGTGAAGCTCAGTCTTGGCTATGCTCTTCATAAGGACTAATGCCACTGAGCTCAACAGGACTATACTGCCACAAGATTCAGATTTAGACCTGAAGGACAAGAAATGAGGATGGTGTACCACATGACTGAGAGGGACTTATTTTTCTACCAAGTTTATTTCACCACTGATTCATTTCAGCCATTCTGTATGCACATTTACGTCTTTCAATAAAAAGCAGTTTTCAAAGCAACACCATTGCCTGTGCTGCTATGCAAGGAAAAACCCAGATTATTGACTGCATACATGGGGAAGACCACCAGAAATGTGGAAGAGCTTAATGCTACAAACACGGTGGAGATCTTATCCCAAGGAATCCATTTTGCTACAGCCACTAAACATGGAAATCAAAACAGAGTCCAACTCTGCCCTCAGGAGTCCCATCTAAGTAACTATTTCTGAGTCCCAAAGTAGTTTAATCGCTCTCCAGAAAGATGCTGCAACCAAAGGCCACATCCCTCCACCAGCATTCATTTAAGTGCTTAAGGAGCAGTAACACAGGCAAAGTCTTTGGCTGGTGGAGCAATGATAATAAACCTCTACTTTCCAGCCCTAGCTTTAGAGCTTCTCGTGTCCCTTTAGCATGTCTGTGTACATGGCCTAATTTTCAGCAGGACACAACTCCATCTGCAGTTACAGGTTCTAAGCATTTCTCTTCTTATATATATATAGCAAAGATGATCTCTCAGCACATGCAAGAACAGCGCCTTGTAAAATGTAAGTTTGATTTTGGTGAATACATAACTATATAAGCAAATGTAACTGCTTCATAGGTGAACACAGCAATAGAACATCAGCACTTGAGAGCAAAACACTGCTGCTTCTACCTGGAACAGCACCAGAGATAGTTACCCAGCTACTTGATAAGTCACCCAGCCCTTAACTACATAAGAAAATGTAAGGCAAAAGAGGGAAAGGGGCTGTCAGGTCATTTTTTCCTACAGAGTAGAAAAAACAGAGACAGAAACAATATTTACTCAGATTAGATTCCTGTCTGCTTTGACACAACTAAACTCTCCTACGGGGAGATGAGATACTTGACTCCCGTCCTTCACACAGACTTGAAAAACAGAATCAGGCAACAGCTGAAAAGGGATCCTTTCTCAATTATTCTTTAGGTTAAGAGACAATACACACTATCCCTGTACAAGAACTGGGTGCAATATGGTAAATCTTCCCCCATTTCTGATGTGATAAGAAGTGTTCACTCGGCTTCTATCAAACTAACCCTTCTACAAGCCTTCTGCTACCCATCAGCTTGCTGTAACGCTGATTCTCAGACCCCAAGGGGAAAACCACCCTACAGAAGGGCTCTCCTTGTTATCTCTAAAGGCAGCAAGTCCCACCACTTGGCGTACTGGCCAGCACACATCCATCTACAAATTTCCTCTGCTCCTCCTGTGGTAGAACTTACCGAGAACGGTTGCGGTTTGGGTTTGGTGCAGTGGCAGTACACAGTACCTTAAACAGATGCTTTTCAACATAGGCTGAAAGCCTTTCACAGTACAAAGCAGAGAAACAGCATAGCTCAAGGCTCTGGAAAAGTAAGCCATAGATAATCTGTATGATGAGTTTTAATTTTCCGGAGGTGGAAGTGCAAATTTCTCATACCAACAAGAACGAGGACTTCTAGTGAATCACTGGGCCCTTATTAAACAGACAATTAGTCCTTAGTATCTCAAGCTGCTCCCAGTGGGCAAGGAGTCCTAATGCATCTAATCACTGCTTTGCGAGATCATAAGCAGTCTGCTGGCAGGGCGCAATGGGTGTGTATGAATTTGCTATCTGCCTGAACTGAACATACTAATGTTCAGCAGTCTTTTGTTTTCCTCTTCACAAGCCACTGCATGATCAAACACAGTGAAGGACACAGGAATTAATGATCAACAGTGAGGTGCCACCAAGTCTTTTAATTCATGGTCTCCTCCTGCAGGAAGGGTTAGATGCTTCAAGATGACTTTGGGGTCAAGCACTCCTTGATGCTGTCCACTAGAGCTCAAACCAGGTACAGGAAGCCATAAGAAACTGATTCTCAGCCTTGCATTAGGATTCTTGCCTGGGACATGGAAAACCTAATGCTCTGATGAGTATGTCGCCTCAGTCAGAGGAGAGCTTGGTTTCAGAGGAGTACTTCACTAGAAGACAGAGACTGCCTTCTTCTCCTCTTTCCTCACCTTTCTCAGAATAATCTGCCCATGGCTGGTGAGCCTCCAACTCCAAAATCATTCAAAGCTTCAGATCTCAAATTAGGTCAGTCACCTGCCTGATTGACTCTGAAGGCTGAGATATTAAATACCTCTCCCCTCCTCAGGACTCACTCCTAGCAAGTTGAGTGAGTTGTTAATTTGGTACCCCTATTTTCCCAAAGTTGTGCATTGGGATAACTGATCCATTGAAACCAATTCAAGTGCACGGCTGCTACCAGTCAGGACCACGACCCCAAACAATCACAGAATCATTTGGGTTGGAAGGGACCTTCAAAGCTCAT
>JAOEHY010005033.1:41598-72445 GCA_025447955.1 Psilopsiagon aurifrons
AGGGACATCTTCAACTAGATCAGGCTGCCCACAACCACATCCAGCCTCTCCTTGAATGTCTTCAGGGATGGCCCACCCACCACCTCTCTGAGCAACCTGTGCAGTGTTTTACCACCCTCATTGTAAAGAATGCCTCACAGGTAGCCTGAATCTCTCCTGTTTTAGCTTGAAACCCATCAACACTGAGGGTATCTTGGTCTTTACTTGAAGCAAAGAATACACCACCATGAGAACACAGACTATTGAAGCTATTTGTGACAGTTTGAACTGTTATTGCTCAAGGCCCCACAGGACTGAGCAATGGTGGTGGGTTTCTGTTGCCTTTATACACAGATGGTCTGATAATTACTGCTGTCTTCCTTTATGACACAAACTGTGCACTTACATTCTTGCATTGAACTACATATGCAAACAGGCTCTTCCTGAGGCTGCTTGCTGCTAAATTGGCGGCCCTGGCCTGAGTCCAGGCCTCCATTTCTGGATGATGCCAGCTATTCAAGGTGCCTGGAAGCATGCAAAACTATTACATTGCCTCCCCTCTCCTTCCTCCATGCTAGCTTCAAATCAAATGTAAGAATAAATCAACAGCTAGATCACTGCTGTAAGCACACACCTGCTGACACTTCATGCAGCTGTAATTGCAACGGGAAAGCTAAAGTGTATCATCAAGAAAGCCAACTTAATTAAAAACAGTAAACATAACAGGATGTGGAGCACAGAAAGTAGCTCCCGTCATGCAACATGCCATGTGTCTAGATTGGGGGGGGTTTCCAGCCTCTTGCAGACACATTGATGGAAGAAGTACTCTGTAAGCCATCTGAATAACAGCAAGAGAACATTGCTTTTTTATTGTTCTCATCCGGAATGTTTTTCAGGTTCTTGATAATGCACAATGATTATTATTATAGACTCACCACCAAGCACATAAGGGCTTACATTCAAAACCTACATGAATACAATTGTGTGATAAATACAACAAAATTTAAATGCAGAGGTGGAGAAGTGTGTGGAAATGCACAATAAGTTTATTTCAAAACCCATGAAAAACCACAAACAGAATACAATCAGCATTTTTCTCCATAATAAGAAAAAGAATCAACTGTTTCCATGTAGGGCAGGAACATGTCTTAAACATGAAAAATATAGCAAACATTCTCTTTTTTTTTGAGGTTTACATTAATGTTCTTATATTAATTTTAGATGAAAAATTAAACAGATTAAATCAACATAAATGTGTACATGTGCAGCTGTCTGCTGTATAAAGTAAACTACTTTCCATGGCAGAAACATATTAGCCTAAAAATACAGCATAACCATCTGTACATGCTGGTAACATTAACTCGGGCCCTACTTCGGATAAGAATCAGAAGAGGCTATAAGATGGCACTCTCCTATGCTTATTCTATGCTTCATATTTACCAGCAGCTATGGTTCACATTTTCTTCCAGAGAAAATTTCTATGCTTCTTTCTGGAGATCTTTCACCTGGTAGCACTTCACTGAACATTCAAAACATACTTAGACAAGGAACCAAATGCAAAAAGTCAGTATTCAGGAAGTGGAAGCAGGTACAGGCTACCAAAGAGGAGTTCAGAAATCATCACATACACAAGTAGGTGTGAAGTTAGAAAAACCAAACCTCACCTACAAGTGCAGCAAGAAGAGCTTTTACCACTATACAAGCAGTGAATGTATCTGTGGACAAGCCAGAGAGCAGCAGATACTATTTAACTTCAGCAAGGCTTTCCACACTGTGTTCCATGATAGTCTTGTACCCAAGTTTGGACATGGAAGTCTGGACAGGCAGACAGCTAGATGGGTAAAAATAACTGGTTGGATGGTGAGACTCAGAGGGCAGATGTCAACTCCCTAGACAGTACTGGCAATCGGTGGTAGTACCACAGAGGTCTGGACCTGTCCTTTTGACAAGCATGTCGCTCGAACTGGTGACACAGTACCAGATTTGGAGATGGCACCAAACTGGGCATCAGTCGGTTACTTCAAGGGCAGGGCTACCGCTCAAAGATGTAGACTGGTGGGAGGAATGGCCTGTAAGGAACCTCATAAAATTGAACAAAGCCAAAAGCAAGGTGTTGCTTGTGGGAAGGATCAGCATCTTGCTGGCTTGAGGTCTTGATGACCTCTGCTGGAAAGGCCTTAGAGTCATGGTAGATAGCAAGCAACATGTGAGCCAGCCATGTGCTATAACAGCAGTAAAGGCCAGTAGCATCCTGGACTGTGTCAACAGAAGCCTAGTCAGTGCATCAAGGGAAGTAACATAGCACCTTCCACTGAGCACGTATTGGACCACATCTAAAAAACACCCATTTAGTTTTGACATCCCCAGTAAAAAGAATGAAATTAAGAAACTGAAGTGAATTCAGCAAAGGGCCACCAAGACACGGGCTGAGGCGCTTGCTCAATAAGAAGAGGCTGAGGGACATGAGCTTGTTCAGTTTAAGGAAGAAGTGGCTTCAGAGGAACCCAAGAGCAGCCTGCTAATACCCAGGAGGAGGTTACTAAGAAAGTGGAAGAAGGATCTTCCCACTGGTGTAGGGTGGGAGGACAACCTCTGAGCAAGAGGTTAGACTGGAGGTCTCCTGAGAACCCTTTCCACCTGATCTATTCTCCAATTCTCTAACCAGAGTTACTCTATTTTCCTCACTACTTCTCTTACAATATAACACTCAAAAAATTCAATGTACAATAATCCAAGAGGATGAGCTGAAATAATGTTAACTCAGTACGGGGTAGCATCAAAACTCCTTTCTCCCTCTAAGTCAGCCAACCCCCTCCCAATGGGTGACCAATTCAATGACTCAGTGACGTCAGCAATGCTGTGGACACGTGCTTACCACTCATACTCAAAAACATCTGTGCTGCTTTATAAATGCGCCTTGGAGCCTGGAAAGGAAAGGATTAGAAACATTCAGGTTCTAGCATCTGGAATTTATCACCTCATTAAAAGTTCCAGTGTGCTCGTAGCTAACAACAGGAGGAAAGCTAAACAGGAGGAAAGCTAAACAGAAGAGACCTGTGGCATTGGTCAGCCATACCAGGGAACAATGAGGGGGACATTCACTATCATTCTAATTAAACTACTCCTCATCAGCAAAACGTAAGGCAGTTTTCCCTCTACTATTCATTCCCAATTCAGAAGTGGAAAAAACAATTGGAGAATCTTAAGTGCTGCTACCATCTGCATACAGAGGAGGTGTTTTCACAATCTAATGCATTCATTATGTCATTATTCACATTACTGCCATGTAAGAGAAGTATCTTGACAATCTCTTCCACCAACCATAAGCACTTTGGGTGCATCTTGAATAAGACTGAGCTGGCTTATTGAAGTGAGAGTAAGAAGAGGATCCTTGCAGAGGATCAGAGTTAAGTCTGTTGAGACAGCTTTAACTCTGATTTGCTGTATGTCCATCCACACAAGGAGATGTTTGACCTAATTATTTAAGCAACGTCAGAGATAACTTGGCTTCCTGCTTTTCCAAATGATAAGAATTAGACTCCAATGACTAATTCCTTTCCCTGCTTTATATTTGTTTACTTATTTTTTCAGACCACATGAACATTTTGCTGACATAGGAGAAAGGTATCTAACTGACAGTATCTTGTGACTCAAGCAATTCGGACGTGGAGAAATGGTTGGTTTAGTTAGTGAAGTAAGTTAAGAGCAGTCTTAGAAAGTCTGTATCAACAGTAGAAGTAAGAAAAAGCAGGCACCTTCTAGGACGATGTGCCTACACAGAAGGGATAGGGCATATGGACATGCCACTTCAGGGATGCCTTGGTCCGAGCATGCCACACTAGATCTGTGAACTCTCACACAGGACTTGGTATTTCTGAGCTGACAAGCCAACCTTTTCCTTATTACACAAAGTGTCTCCAAGAGAGACGTGACATACTCTCAGCATGGGACTGAGATCACAGGGAAATCATTAAAAAGTATTGCATTGCTGGGTTTCATAAATCTCCAAAGAAAGTCTCAAGACCAAAGGATAGACTATATATGTTAACTGGGTAGAAAAAACTTCTGTCAGAAAATCAGTGATAGAAAGGAAAGGAATCTACTGTGAACTCATTCGACTAAATATATCTGCTTCTCATGGAGTGCTGCTCCAGAAATTGTAAGATAAGATAAAACCTATTTCACTACAGCACATCTCAGAGCTAGACTTGCACAGAGGAGACACTCTCAGGATAAAGTTACATATTATGTTTTTAGATGATTTAACATCTAACCATATGCTAATGGAGAAGATCCTATTCATGCCTCCTCCCCCACAATATGCAGAATACTCCTTCCTCCCATTCCACCAGCATTCGCCAAAAACTGTACCAAGCTGATTCAACACTGACTCGAATGTGCTAAAATGAACAACGTTCTGTGGGATTAGCAAGTTGAATTAACTCAGTGAAGGGTCAAACAAGCGCCAAAGCAATGGGACTTCACCCAAAGATAGTAAGATTAGTGTTGTGCCTCTCCTCTACCTCCTACATACAATGCAGGTAGGAAGCAGCAGGGGATCCTAGACACAGAAACTAAAACTGCAGAAACCACTGCAGGAAACCAAAGACATCAATGACCTCCTATTCTTTTGATGCATGCCCCCTTTAAACCTGCTGTGGTCCCATGTATTCAAATACCCTCTTTCCCCTCCCTTCCGTATGTCCACTTGTCACACCGTATCTATCCTCTGAGCTTTACCATCCACAAATCCTCATTGTCTGCCCTTAGCGTTTCTTCTTCCTCACTCAGACTTGTAATCACAACAACAACAATAGCAATAACGTGACACTCATCACCATTGCAACAATCACCAAGCACACACAGATCCCACCCCTTTCCCCTTCCTTTTTCCATTTACTTACACTATCCAGGAGACTGGCAATCACAACACGTCTGTGCAGTGACTCAGATAACAGGGTGCTGCAGTAACTACCACAAACACACACGCAGTCAATACACAACAGTTTTGCTTCCACATTAAAAGATCTCCCAAACTGAGCAACCCACTGACGCCATAGGCCATCTCACAACTTCCTCCCTTCCAGTGTTCAAAGCTGTGTGCAATTCCAATTAACCTCTTTGAAGGACTGGAAAATAAACACACTGCTTTTCTACAGGATGCTCCATGTCAGCACACAAAGAAAACAGAAAGCTAGTTACTGAAAGGAAACTAATTAGAAAGCAACCTTGCGTGCATCAGATCTATTGCACATAGCGAGCCTCCCCTTTGTACGCTTTGCCTTTGCAGGACTCGGTATGTATTACCTGTGACACAAAGAGTCTGAACTAACACCCAAGTAGCTACCCCTTTGTATTACCAAGGGAGACAAACACTGGCTGCAAAAGCATGTGGGCAGAAACATAAGCAGAATATTGAGGTGATGATGAATAACACACTCCTGAATGTCAGAGTACAGTGAGATGGCACAGTGAGATTTTCATAATTTCATAACATCTCAGCTTCTTTCCCACATTGCAGTAAAACAAAATAAAATGTAGGTGGAACCAAAGTCCTGTTATTGGTATGCAAAGAAAATTGAACTTATTTAAATTCACCCATCTGTTCTGGCCAACCATTTATGAGTAATTCTCAACATTACAGTCACCTGAAAAAAGGATAGTGAGTTCTAAGCACAAACACTTCCTAAGCAGATAACATTCAGGATCACAGATGAAAAACCACACAGTGTTTAATTCTTTCAGTAAGCTTTCTTTCTCGCCTGGCTTCCTGACTGCTTTTTGTCTCTAGCATTTTTCTCCTGTTTCTGGCAGATGAAGTGGAGGTGGAGAAGAAAAGGGAGGAAAGTTCTTGGGTAGCATTAGGATTACAGTAATTTCCAATCTTTAAGCAAGGAAGAGCTTGCTCAGGGAACAGACACCTAATGTTGCTCCTGCTTCTCCACTCCACTTTATGTTTTTAAGCTTATGTTTATAGATGTTTGCAACTATAAAGCTATACAACCCAGGCACAGAGTTTAGTACATTTACCTCCTTTCTGCCCTCAAATCCACAGGGAAGATACCTTCCACCCACACATTTCCTCCACCTCTTTGTTGCTGCTGCGGGCAATTTAAAACAGAAAACAGCAGTTCAGAGAGATCCTCAATCATGTACCTACAGGTCATTGACATTTGGGTCACAAGAAAGCCTGATGTGAATGTAGATGCTGCTCATCAAAAGGACAGTCGTGCCAAGGATAAGAAAGTTGTCCTGACTCCCTAAATTAAACAACACTATTAGCAAAGGGACAAATTTACTTTCAAAGCACCCTTGGTATTCTGCCTGATTACCTACCCTTTTTCAAAACAAAGGGAGAACTGTCCTCACATGGCTCTACTTATGTTTCCTTTCAGCATTCTGAAATAAGAGCTGTTTAAGAAGTTGTATTTTGTTTTCAATTGGAAAGGTCGCTTGGATTGAGTGGTGAAACAAGTCTGTACACTTTTGTTCATAAGGAGAAAGTGAAAGAGATGGAACATGAGGACAGAAGGAAGTTTACTGCATCTTCATTTTTAAATTAGAAAAAGTCTCTAAGAAGTTATGGGAAAACTGTAGGTAGCAACAGAACACCACTGCAGGAGCCTTCGGAATCTAATTCTCTCGAGCACTAGAAATCACAAAAAGGGAAGCAATGACTACTTACATATAATATGTAGGATATAATCCTTCAAAGTACCAGCAATGCTTTTTGGCCTCCGTACACTACAAAGGAAGAAAAATATGGTATTAATATTTACATAGGACAATGTACAATTATAAACACAAGCATAGAGTATTTATACATTCCGTGACTATGAGAAATTGGGAAAGGTTTATATTCCCAAAGATTTCCCAATCCAGATACACATAGCAACTGGGAAGTCAGGACATGTGACTGGCAGCGTGCCCTGCCAGGGCTCAGTTCCCTTTGTCTGTGGGGCCTCATAGCTTCCCCTGCTCCCAAACAGTCAGTACATTCCATGTAGGCCCAGGATCCAGCTGCATGCATTCCCTGGCAGAACTGCTGTCTTAAAAGACAGCTCTTAAGAAAACTTAAGAGCACACTCATGGTCATAGTTACTTAAGAGACTTCCAAGGCACAACCAGTTTGATGACACTAAGCATACGACTACTCAGTATATTCAGTAATTGCTGGGAATTATTCATCTTCTGAAAGTCTCTGGCATGCAGAGCCAGAGAAGGGAGAACTCATCCATCCCATCTTTTCTTCGTACAGCTGGGAAATATCTCAAGTGTTCATTAAAGTACCGGGGAAAGGAAACTGCTTTCTGCAGCCCAGGGGTATTGTTCTCTTTCGCAGACTGCCAGAGTATCCTTGTTAAAGGATGGAGACAAGGCGTTTACTCAGTGTGTGTGTGCAGGCGACGTGGGAAGCGCACATCATTACAGGCACTGCCAGAGCACAGACGGCAGCTGAGAACAATAGCGGGGCTTAAAACAGAGAACCAGATGTCAAACCCAAACTCTATATACAAGGCACAAAATATTTCTGCGCACCCCACTGACATCACTAGCATAAAATGCCATCTTCATTGCAGACACAGCTCCAGGAGCTCCACCGCAAGCTGCATTATCCCATCACACACAGCCAGGACACTGTGGGACACCTCCACAGAGGAATATCTTGCTGTGGTTTTAGCTACAATTCCCGATGCTGCTCACACCTGACACCTGATGTGTGAGAGTGCTCAGCACACCGGCGGTGCCTGGATCATCCTTCATGTTCACTTGTCAGCTCACCTTTAAATAATAGCTTGTGTAAGTTTATTAGCCTCCCTGAATCCCAGAATACTAAACGAATCCAGTTAAGACAAAGACAAAGTGGTTTTAGATCCCTGACTCTCATTCCTCATGAATAAGAAAGGCTGCAAGCTCTTTAACGAGCATCTGATGAGCTAAATCACAGACAGATCAATTACAGCCCATGAAGACAAACTGCTCTGGATTAAATTGTTAAAAGCCGTACACGAGCTGGGGGGAGGAGAAGGAAGACACTTCTGATCAGTGCGAAAAGGCCTTTCCACTAATACAACAGGCTCACACCAGTCTTCAAGATGTACAAGCTCCTGCTGAAAGGACTGGAGCTTTTTTCTTGGGATAAACAGAGTGGAATCTCAAATTGATGCCTCAGTCCAAGAAGTATAAGGAGGTACGTTCAATAACTGCTGCTGGAGCATTGGTATTCAAAGATCTATCTCCACATCTGCCCTTTATCTCCCCTTTTTTTTTCCACTTCCTTCAACGCTTCCAACTTCACTACCCTTCCTTCCAAATATTTCCATCACCTGGCTGTTTCCTCTTACTCTGAAGTCAGAAGTATGCCAAGTTTCTCTCTGTAACACCCCGTGAATGTATAGGCATCATAAACCCAGCAGGTCCGCTGCCAAGTCAGTGTAAAATACTTTGGCTCTTCACCTTTGAAGGCTGCAGATCAGCAGGGGCTGGCTAAAATCCCAGTGCCTGCAGGCTGACCCCTTAGGAAGCCTCATTTCAGAGCCCAGCTCAGGCTGGCCGTTAAATGTTTTTCCTTCCTGCTTCTCAACCAATATCAGTCACTGTTTACTTCAACAGCTTTAAAGCCTTCGTCAGTCTGGAGCATTCTAATTCATGTTTTCCCAGCAATGTTTCTGAGCACGTGGAGGCTGCGTACCCTTTACAAGTGTAAAGGAGGCTTTTATATTCAGCACTCATTCTGCTCACTCTTCTCCCCATAGTTTAATCTGCTTTACAGGTTCTAAAATGAGTTGGGAAGATTCCTCCTTCCCACATCTCCCAAGTTGTAAGATTTCTGTTTCTGCCTCTTAATTCTGTGTTTCAGACAACCAATATGCTTACTGCTGTCACAAGAAAGGCTCCAGCCTGGGAAAGTTGTGCAAGAAACAATTTCTTCTAGCTTTACTGCACTGAAAGTGCTTCAGTGCCCAGACTTCGTTATTATATGGACCTTGGAACAGCAGGTAGCAGTCCTAGTTCTGCCTTCTTTTAACATCCCAGTGCTATGAGTACTGCACGGCAGTTGTTTAGCTCTCCTGCACGGAATCAGGCAAACAAGCCAGTGGACCTCAGGTGTGAGCAGCACAGCCAAATCCGATACACATGACATGTCAAACAGATTTATACACACAGCGCGAACCATTGCTGTCCTTCCTCAGCTGAAACTCCTACTGATCTCCATGGCAACTTTACACCTGTAAACCCTGACATAAAGCAGCAGCTACAAACCACTGTCTCTACTGCCAGTTAGCAGAGCTCACAGGAATTCACTGCTGAGAACAAGGCAAGAATGTCATTGCCTCTAAGGATCTGAGTGTCTTTAGCACTCAGGTACCAGAGAAATGAACAGGGTAGCCAGGGCATGGATTAATTTTCCCCATCCCACACACATCCTCTGAAGCAGACTGTGATTATCTGCCTCCTGCCAAGATCTACATTATTCTTCTGAGTGGTACTGGCCTCTTAGTTAAGCTGATGAAGAGCCATAGAAACGTGAGAGGGATTGTAAACCACCAGCATTGGGCTCTCACCCTCACGGAACCTTTGGAGAATGATGTCCTTGTAGTTGTTTGAGACTATTAAACCTTCAAGAAACTACATCTGGCAGCAACTCACTGGAGTCCTCAAAACAGACACAAATGGGAGATTACTCCTATCACTGCAATACAACAGGACCTCAGACACCAGTGTTCGTGCCCACTCTGCTAACTCCTATATGAAGACAGGCTTTACCTAAGAGTTTCTAACAACTGTTTGCTCATGTCATTCAAAAGCCATTTACCCATTCACTAATAGCAAAAAAAGTATGTTTATGGGTTTTAAACTGGCTTAGATATGAACCTGACAATACTTTTGACTTCTCCAGAAGCACTCTGCACATTTTGCTTATAAGATTCCTCCTTCTATGACCTTTAATAATTTGACACAAATATAAAATATAAGCGTACATTCATTTTTCAAATAAATGATGCAGGTCTGATTTGGTGTCCACGTGTAATCTTTAGGGATTGATGGTATGTGAATTAGACAGATGCTTGAATACATTCCTTAAGATTCCATATTTGGAAAGAGAAAAAAACCCCACAAGACTTGGTTTTCTTGTTTGTTTGTTTTTAAATACATCAGCATCTGTCTAAGAGCCTATTTTCTTTGACAGACTGCAGCAACACAAACTGCAAGCTGTCCTTTTCTGTGGCCTCAAAATTCAATCAGATTTGCTTTAAGAAAGGAAACGTGCTTCTTGCCAGAGTTTGAAATTGCAAATGTTACCACTGCTAGTAAGAACAACATTTACCAAAGACTGGTTTTGATCATGCCATGATTCACGGAATGCAAATACACAGGTATGCACACGGTGTAGGGGAAGACAGAGCAGGCAGCCTGCTCGCCGAGTGTACTCTACAGATCATTACCTATGCTTTGCAGGGTTTGCAGAAATACTATCTCTAAATAGGAATACCCTCCCCATTGCACATCATTATCTTCCAGTTCACAGGGAAATAAAAAGAAAACAGAGCTGATCAATTAAGTACTCTTTGTAATCAAGAGAGCAGTAGATTCACACCCAGTGCTTTTATTGGAGGTTTGAAAATTAATAATGGAAAAGTAAAAACAATTAGAGCCCCATCTGCGGACAATAAATATTTTCCAGTAGGACTACAGTTCATTTCTGTTACGGGTACAAATGAGAGAGCAGCCGACAGTGGACAAATGTGTTTGTGGAGGGCAGAGGGAGGGCGATTGCTATCTGTATGCTGAAGTGACACTCAGACTGAGTTTGTGACATCTGCTCAAAGCCACGTTCTGTAGGGGGCACAGGTCTGCTATCAATCACAAAGTCAATGAAACCCTATCAGTTAGCAGCAAATGACAGCAAGGCTCCTTCTTTTAAGCCACACAAAAAAAAATCTAGATGATACACACAATTTCCATTACACATTACAATTATAAGGATTCAAATAGCTATATTCATTAGGAAAAAAACCCCAAAAGGTAATTGACAGAGTGACTTGCCACACTGATGTGGCAGAAATGGCTCCTAGTATGCTGAGGTGATCCACTCAGTGCTGTTCCCTCCCAATCAACTGGGTATATGCTACACATTAGTAGAGCACAAGTTGATCAAAATGTCATTCTTGTGGCGACAACCTCTGAGGCTCTGCTAGGATTAATTCATAGATGAACAAAAAGAAAAAGAGTTAAAAGTATCTAAGACATGGAACATCATTTCTGAGCATCACACAGTCCTATTACAACCTACATCCAGAACTCTGTCTTCCACATACCTAGATCAAATTAGTAATTGAGGAAACGGGAAGGACACCACCTTTCTGACGATATGGCTCCACAGCATCGGAGAAACAACTGGCTATACCTGCTGCCTCTGTTACAGAATGCCTCTTGCAAAACTCACCTACACACAACTTTCCCAGTTTTATTGGTCACTACACCTGGCAAGTATTTGATGAAACCCAGAAAAAAGGATGGGGCAGTCTACAGTGCAACTCCAGGCTAAATAATCAGCTCCAGAGGCCACATTAATGGCTAGGAATCACAATGCTTTAAGGGATCTGACCTTTAAAATCGTATCAGTTTTCAGAACACTATCCATTTCAGTGCCTAGACAGGAGCTGAAAGCGTTATGAGCTACAAGCTGCTCATTAGATGTGGTGCACTGAAACCAGAAGGACTTCTGCATGCTGAAAGTTTGAAGGATTGGATTTACAGAGACAAGAATACGAGTATACTGCTCTTCCACAGCCCAGAAAAGGGCAAAATATCATCCATTAGAGGCAACACATGCTGAAACTGAAAAGCATAGCCTAAGGGTCAAAACATTTTACTAGAAAAAATGCATTTTGGTTTAACCTTGCCTGATTCTATCTAAATTCATCCCTCCCCTTTGATGCTAGCAACTGAGGATAAAAGCAGCCCATCTCCAAACTATTTTAAGAAACGGAGTTTGCAAGCCACGTTACCAGTGATTTCAAGACATGCTCTTGTCACAAAAGACAGAAGTAAGTCTTACTAAAAGCCAGGATTATGCTAAGTTATTTTTATTAACTATGGTAATAAGGAAACAACAGGAAAGTCTGGTATGAAAGGATGCTGATCCTTTACCAAGCCTTCCCTCCCATGTAACCATCAACACAACAAAATCTATTCCAGATATACAGCCGTTTCATCAAGACCAAGATCACAAAGTCATATAACTTGCAGTATAAAGAATTTTTTTCATAAATTTCAGAAGGAGGTGTTTCTGGCCATTCTTTTTGGGCTGTTCTCCAAGAAAGAACGGAATATTTCCCATACAGAATTCTTAGAAGAAGCACCTTTTCCACTTTGAATTAATCAATGTCCATCTTGCAATAGTGAAAATTTCAACACAAACAGCAATTTCTTATTAGTTCTTCTGCTGCTCAGAGCACATGCATTAATGGTCATCTTTTTATTTTGAATTAATGTGGACTGTACATTAGATAGCCTCCCATCACATTCCTTTACATTTAGATCTATTAACCTTTCCCACAAAAGAAGCACCAACTATCCATTGCATGCAATTGCAGTTCAGGAGCCTGACTCATCATTTTAATTCTTTTTTGCCATTATGCAGCAAACTGCAAATGCACTTCAGTCCTAGAACAATAGTTTCAATTGAATGTAACCCTTTCATCAGTCTCCAAAGGGGATGTGGCTAAGGAAAAGAGGGAGACCCTCATTTTCCGAAGCTCACAATAAGATGCGGGGCGAGCGAGGACGGCCGGGTTCCCGTTCAGCACCGCGGACAGCAGTGACGGTGTAATCCATCACCCGCACCACACTCGGCACGGTGCGCGGGTGGCACTGCACCTCCTAAACAGCTCATGGCATATGTGAGCGCTAATTGAGGCATTAATAACTTATCATCGACTCACAGAACATCTCCAGCTGGAAGGGACCCAGAAGGATCAGCGAGGCCAACTCATCCACTCCTTGCAGGATTACCCAGCGCTAAACCAGATGATTAAGAGCATCATCCAGACTCTCCTTGAACTCATCACAGGCTTGCTGCTGTGACCACTTCCCTGGGCAGCCTGCTTCAGTGACCGACCACCCCTTTCAGTGACAAACCTTTTCCTAAGGTCCAATGTGAATTTACAGATGCAGCTGCATTCCATTTCCTCATATTCTATTGCTGGTCACCACTGACTCACACTCAAATTGCCCAAACCCCCACTGACATTGGATGGAACAACTGTACCAAATCATCTTCAAACTGTTTGGGAAACCATAGTTATGGTAATCACTGAAGTTATGTGAAATATCCAGCTTGGACTGACACCAGAATGTCAAGCCAGATGCTTATGAAAAGTGCCAAAGAGATCCTCAGTCCCAGAGAAGGTCAAGATTTGCTTTACCTTCTTATTTCTACACCCATAAACTCAGCAACATTTGCACAAAGCTAAAAGCTGGGGTTTTCTTTACACCTTCCTGGTGGAACTGACCCTACGCTGGAGGTACTAATGGCAGATCTGCAAGAAAGCATGAGGCATGCCACATATTGAAAGCATTTTCACCCAAGAAAAGCAAAACCCATTCAACATTCCATTGGAGTCTGCAGCTTCAAGGGGGTAGGGGTAGCCTGGTTTTTGGTTCCAAATGGAAGGAAACAGATGTAACATTTTCCCAACTCTGCTAGAAGCAGTTGATCTGTTCCAAATGATACTGGGCAGGTTCGACAGCTCCAAAATTGAATTTAGCTTCTACAATTACTCTGTTTCTTTTCATATGTGCATGAGAAATAAAACCAAGGTTATTATTTGCATTCTTTAACTACAGAACAAGTCATAAGGCACCTTATAAAGCAAGCCATAAAATAGGGTGCATGGGGAGAAGGGATCATTTGCCAGGAATTGAAGGGAAAATCATGCCAAGACTAAGGATATTCACTATTTCCACCCTCAGTCTCATTAAAAATGACAGAAAACAAATACTATGATTTACAGTGTATGAATATATAGCATATATATAAAACAAATACTATGACAGCAGTGCGATTTTACTTTTAAGCTTCTAATGAACATAGGTAGCACTTCCAGCATCAGCATCAAGACAGAGATACCAAATGCACTTTCCTTTGACTAAGAACTGGAAGTTTGGTTCATCTACAGCCCTAACCCTAGTAGGTCCTTACTCCTCACAGGAACTTACTACATCTAGAGTACTAGTAAGAGCAAATTATAGACTTGGGTTTCCCCCAGTTTTTCTAAAATGGTGCCAGCATTCATTCCCTTCAGTTCATGCTGAACTGGCAAATTTGCCAGTTTCCTATGTACATTTCATTCTTCTTTTTACTATCCCAAGAATGAAAACAACCTTTAAATTACCCACTACTTAAATCCTCAGGGGCTGCCTTTCATCTCCCATAAGAGAAAAAAACAAAGCAAAGGAAGATGGATCCAGAACTCAATTTTCTCAGTCATTTGCAGCACAGACAAGGTAGAAAAAGCACTGTGCTACATACAGATGCTAGTTAGTTAAGCTATGACAGCCCATCAAAAGCTGCAGGAAAACAGATTTCTCTAATGGTCTCCAGGACTCAGGGCAGTTGCTCTGGGAGTTCCTGGGCTTTGTTCTGTTGATGTTATGCATCCCCCACATGCTCATTCGTTCTGCAGAGAGCATGTGAACAGGCCAGAGCGCAGCTGCATAATCACAGCAACTCTTGCTCCTCTCTGTACTACCCTTATTTTTCATTCTTGACATTTAATCCAGTGATGCACACCTTCCACAGATCCTTCTTATGAGCAGTCACTGGAAAACAACTTCTTTTTTTCACTCACCTAAGACTTTTTCAGTTTTCAGAGAGATTTATTCCAACTCTGCAACAACTGGATCAAAACCCTTTGTGCTCTGAAGTCCTCTAAACATCTGTAACACTGAAGGCAGCGACTCCTCAGTCTCAAGAAACAAGATACAGAGTTTATGACTAATCACACACCCAGGGCAGGGAACAAAAGAAATCGATAATAATGAAATATCATCTCAGTGCTGTTCCCCTGGAAGGTATGCAAGGCCAACGCAAGTTCTCACCTTCAAGAGGTTATTCTAGAAACCCCTCATATTTAGTGTTAGATTGTTGTTAGGAGCATCTGTTCATTTTAAATCACATTAAACTCACTGCGTATTAAATAAATGAGCATCTGAATACAGTAGAGATTAAAGAGGTTACCTTGGAAACATTCTCGTATTTGAAAACCAGTTCCTAAAAAAACCCAGCAACTCAAATTCCAGGTATTTGAGCAGAAGTATCTACTTCAACACTGCCAGGGGGAAGCTTTGCTCTTGCCCAGCTCCCACCTGCTTAACAGTGAATGGTCAGATGCTCACCTACAGGTACCTCCATTAACAGCCATCATTACTGTGCCATTCACATCCTCACAAGGCACCTCAGTCTCTCAAGGGAAAAGCAGGGATGTATAATTTATGGCACAAATCCAATCTGTTTTAATGACCAAACTGGGGCTGGAAAAACAAGGAGACTTCAATGTAGCTAGACAAAAATCAGCTAGACTAACCACCTTGAAGTAAACATTGAAACTCACATAGGAACACAGCAGAGGTAAATGTGGTCTTGTCTGCAAGACTAGCTCATTAAACAGGGCTGCGATACTGAGGATACCACAATGCTGCAATATGATCATCTCCATACTGTGGTCATGAAAACCACTTGCTTTGGGACTCAGTTCCTGGAATACCGGGAGGAGTTTATATGTTTGGGTTCATCCAGGCTAATAATCAGGTTTTTCTATTCTTGCAGTCTATTAAACTTCCTACTGATTGGCAGCAAACACATTTCTTTCTCAGGCCAAAATTCTCCTCAAAGAAAGAAACAGCAGAAGAGTTTGACAGGGTGTAATTTGTATTTATTTAACAAGTCAATTCAAGCTCTCAGGGGGATGCTCTACTGTAGCTTTTGGGCAGACACTGACCAGGTAGACTGAAACATCAATGCCTTTTAAATTAAACTGAGAACCTAAACCGGCTCTTACTCAGACAGTCCAACAGTGACAGCATATTATTATTAAATTCCAGTGAGACAAATCCAGCAGCTGTACCTCACAACTACTTATTTGAGCAGGAGGAAATACTGCACATTTGTCCTTGGAGTATTTCCCATGAAAAGACTGTAACAGAAAACAAATACTCAGCCCTTTCTGGCAAGTAACAATGCCTACTACTGGCAAAGCATTCTTCCAAATGAAGTAACTTCCTACATAAGACCATAACATTTGCTTTTCTTCTATTAGGAGCCTGGATGTACCTAAACAATAAATCTCCAATGCCCCAGTTTGTCAAATTTCAACATGATCCACTAAGAGTGTTGACAAATCTCTCCATTTAAGTCAAAAGCATACCAACATTTGGCATTTTTCTAAAAGGAACATTTTCTTTGTTTGAGTGATCACGTGAGTTTTTCCACATTCAAAATAGCTCCCTAGAAGAGGTGGGGAAAAATCTACTGCAGGTTCCAGAGGTGCCTGTTTAGACAGAGATGCTGGATACACCTAACCAGAAATACTCAACACATCTCTTGGTACAGTAGCCATGTCTTGGCTCAAACTGCTTTTCACCCCTCAAATCAGCAACTTCTTAGCTTGATGAAGGACATACTGGATGTGGGTGGATTTTTGCATCCCTCCTCTCTTGTTCCATCAGGCCATGCTCCTCACTCAAGCATCCATCCATTTATGTGGATTTTCTTGGACCCCATCAAGCTTTCAGCTTCCTCAAGTAACAGTTACAAAGGAAATTTTCTAGTTATCACTGTTGGATCTCTAGTTACCATTCCTGTGGACTGCGGTTCATCTTCATTTTCTTTATTCCTGCTTACAGATGATAGATCCCACTTGTACGTGAGGAAGTTACTTGACGAGACACAAAGAGAAGTTGGGATGCTGTAATGAATTCCACTCATCCCTTTGACACAGACTACACAGACATCAAAAATCTCTTTACCAAGGTTATCGCCTCACAAAGAATATCTGGCGTTACCTCGGGGCCATTCTGCAACTGAGAACTGCAAGAGTGAGGTGAGGTATAAATGAAACATTCGCTCTCCACTAAGATGTGGTCTACACTCCAAAAAAGCTCAAGATCCCTGCCTGGAGGTATTGCTATGGATGGATAATAGCATGAGATATGGCCATGAATGTTTAATTTATAAACCTAGCAGCTAGAAAATTATTCAACTAGACTGAAAGTGCTGAGGATTTTGATAGTGTCTGCCCACATTAACAGATGGAAGTAGCATCGATAGCTTAGAAAAGAGCATAGACACACTTGCATATTTGGTCAGTGTTGACAGCGTTGCATGAATTGAACTTTCCCTGTGCAAGTAGCGGGCAACTCCAGAAGTATCCAGGGCATTGCTCCTGCTTCCACAGGATGTGGCTTGGCTCATTGCCTGTCCCTTCACAGGCCTGCCAGCTGCTCTTCCAAGTGCTACAGGGTTCATCCCAGAGGGTAAAGAGCACCACAGAACAAAAGCACTAAAACAGCACCATGGTTCCTACATTTTTCCAGGGCAGCTCTGTGCAGGCAAAAGAACCTTTACACTGCAACCACAAATGGAAACTCAAGGATGGGAGAAAGAAATGCAGGAGGAGCAGCAAGGCAGAGAAGAGAGCAAAAGTATGATGTGTCCAGACAACCAGCAAGGTGAGAAAAGGCATAAAATCTGGCGCTAATTCTTCTTTTACCAGTTAGAGGTAGCAGGTAAGAAGCAATGAACCAAACCAGAATCATACAGAGTCATCTCCTATGACCCCACGGGTGTAGTTTTCAGGATGTGGATCATCCAGAAGGACATCAGACCTCAGTCAGGTCATATCCTCTCCTCCCTTCTGCTCCTCAAACACAAAACCATCAGGCAGCAGAAGCAGCTAACTGGAATAAACGGCACTGACTGAGCCAGTCAAGGCTTGTTCCCAACCCTTTTCCAAACACGCCTGAGAGGTCAGAAACCAACAGGGTGGCAGCTGAGGACATCAGAGAGGCAGATTATGAATGACAGGCAACCATATAGGAATGACAGTATCCTGCAAAGGGTGAGGGGATAACTCCACTGGCAGATGACCGGTGCTCCTCTCCTCCATGCAAGGCAGCAGTTCCCATTTTTTCACTTCCAACTGAGTTTCAAACCAGGAGCTCTTTCTGACATGGAAGCATGACACCATGAATTAGCTACAGCTCCTCACACCAGCCCAAGGCAGAAATCTTACTATCATCTTCCCACAGCAAAAAAACCCCAACCCTTTCCTTTATAGTGTGCTTAGCTTTTAATTTGGGAAAGGCAAAGCCCGGCACCTCACCACTGGAAGGTTGCTTGCCATGACACTGTTCTTTCTCAATGAAATGATGAAAGTTTAAACATAGCAGTGCCAGCTCATGTCAATAAAGCCATGTTTCTCTAAAGCAGCAGAATTCTTTACCCCAGTTTACAGACCCCCAAATCAGCCATCATCAGCCATCTGGTATCTACTAAAGCCTCAGTCCTTCAAATATGTGAAGGAGACTCCATATATGAAGAGCAGCCTGTGTTACCACCATTCCTACTCATGGTAGTGAAGTTTAAGCATGTGCACAAGTGCTAGAGGAAAGAGGTTTGGTTTTGCCCTTAAAGTTTCAAGATACTCAGTAAGAACAGCAAACCACCTCTCTTATTTGTTTCCATTCAAATCCAGAAACATACCAACACATTTTCCAAGTTTTTAAAGAAATGGCTATGTATTCCCACATTTTTCTGAAGTTGCATCCAGCTTAAGGAATAGATGTCTTGCCATGAGTTGGGTCACATAAGGAGACAAGAGAATTGGAGCACATCTCTCTTCAGTTAGAGGAAAAAGACATTCTTGCTAAATTGCGCTTATGTCTGGCTCCTACAGTTGCACAATGGCAAGGCTTCTAAGGAGCATCTTCTTTGTACTTTCAGAAAGGGTAATGTTTCAGGATGAGCTTCCTCTCATTTACCCCTGCATTTACCAAGCATTTAGTCAGACAATTAAAAAAGCCACAGATCAAGCAAAGACCTCATTTTTTCCCTTCTGTGAGGCTTACAGCTGCTGTTTCTCACTACAGTTCCAACTTCAAGGCATCATCCTAGCTCCTTGTGATATTAATTCTAGGTGCTCAAAAAACACCACCAACAAATGCTGTGATATCCATCCTCCCCCAGTACCATCTCCCAAACTCCCCTCTGCACCCACAGAGCTGCCTGGCACTGTGGGGAAAAGAGGAGCCTGAACCCCTTTGGTGTGAGGGCAAGATGCCACCTCACGGATCCACGCTGACCTTTGGTTTTAAAGAGTGGGCTCTGCTTTGTCATTCCTGGCACATGACCATGTGACTTCGGGGAAGAAACAGGAGCCACTGGACTATTAAAGGATACTTAAAAAACACTTCTACAGTCATCCTCTTAAGCTCTCTAGCTTGATTTTAGAGCCTCATCCAAAGACTGTTGAACAGAGTGCTTGGTCATGGACTTACGCTGATGTCTCTGGCTCGGAGCATAATACATAAATAAAAGAGAAAACTGCTTCGCTGCCATCAACCTTTATGTAAGGCTAAGACAGATGTTACAAGCAGTAGGGCTTTTAAAGGAGAGGGCTGACTACGGAAGGTGCCAGTTACCTCACCATGTGCTGAGGTGCCACTAAAACCCCCAGAAAGTCATACCAGCAGCAGACTAAGGGGCCCACGTAACACAAATAAACTCCTAGGCCGCCCTCAGTTCTATTTGTTTTATGGAAGCTTTTGTTTGGCAGGGCCTTTTTTTAATTGAAACCAAAAAGCCAGCCTCTTGGGGGATCTATTTTCCTTTCCTCTTCTGACTTCAGCACAAACACACCAGAAAAATTATAGCCACAGTACAAATAAAAATAGCTGAAGAGCTTGCAGCTGTTGTTAATTTCCCAAGTATTCAACGTTGCCCATTTAATGATGGAACAATATGCTCTAGTTTCAGTCCTGGCACAAAGCGAGCTGAGCGGGAGGCAGATATTTTAGCTCGTGAGAATGCCAAAGGCAAGTCAGACTACAGCAAGCAGAGAAAGGGCAAGAGGAGAACGTGATCTACACCACTGGACATCCACACCAAACATTTTCTCCTGCTTTTTCTTTCTCATGTAAAACCATCAGTCAACTCACCAACTGACTAGACCAGGCTCACAGACTTACTATTGCATATAGCAGGGAAAACATGAGCCTAAAAAATTCATGAAGGGCAAAAACATTTTTTACAGTTGAAGAGCTGATTTTTTTTCTTTCTATTTCAAGTATCAAGTGTTTCTGGTGTTAAATACATTACACAGAGAGGTTTCACTTGCTTATCTTGCTGAATAAAGTCTTTAAGCAATTTGTCTATAGTCCGGATGAGTGGATTTCCCTCCTTTAGTAAAGAACAAAGTAATAAAGTACTTGGTATTTGTAGGGAACAGAAGTGAAATAAAATATGCCTCTTAGGCTTGGCAAAGAGAATCTAGAAACTAAAACCACATCTAAGTACTAAAACCACTTTTGAATCACTCAAGTCACATGCAGTAAAAATGCTTATTAGTTACATCTCTTGCAGCTCTGTACTCCTTTGCTAAGTATCTTCTTGTGCTTACGAGCTTACAAAGTAGACTGAGCAGAATTAGTAGAGACAATGCTTATATATATATATATACACACACACAACATCCATGAGTAGCAGTGAAGTACAAAAGAAAATTAGGACTAAGGTAAAGGAGTAAAAATCAAAGGCTCAGAAGTGACAGGAAATCGGGAAACTGCTGATTACACAGAGCTTCTATTTCTGTTGGACTTCATTTGTGCTTTTATGCCTGTGAATCAGGCAGTTCGAGGTCATAAAGGCAGAGCATTCAGAAGGTAGGATTCAGTGAAAAAATACCTCTTGTTAAGGGCCCACTGACAGCACAAAATGTAAAACACAATAAGTAAGAGTTTTAAAGAGGAGGAAAAAAAAGAAATTTTTTAAAAGTCAAAGCTTGCAACGTCACCAAGACTCCTCTACTATGCTCAGATACAGTTTTAATCTACTCCAGGGAGGGGAAAATAAAACACAAGGCCCCAACAACCCAACCTTTGGCAAGACTCCCCCACCACGGGCCAAGACAAGCAGCACTATCCTTCCCAGCGAAAGCAAAGGCTCAATCCAGCACTCCACAGATCAGACTCTCAATCACATCAAATAAACCACTGGGTGAACATGACTGAGGTGGGGAAGATGGGCTGAGCTGAAAACAGTTTCACACACGGTCCTGTGCCTTCTTGCAGGTAAAGAATAGGATGAGTTTAAACCAAAAGCACATATGCAGCAAAGCACACC
This sequence comes from Psilopsiagon aurifrons, assembly GCA_025447955.1. Taxonomy (NCBI): domain Eukaryota; kingdom Metazoa; phylum Chordata; class Aves; order Psittaciformes; family Psittacidae; genus Psilopsiagon; species Psilopsiagon aurifrons. The sequence goes on from JAOEHY010005033.1 coordinate 62,984, forward strand.
GCTGCTGAGCACTTAAGGGCAGGCGACCCAACAGCACTGTGCTTCTACCCTCAGTCCTGGGGTGGAAAAGAGCAGCCAGGTGGATGTGGGGAAACCTTCTGCCATGGGACAAAGCAGTGGCGAGAGCTGTGGAGAGTCTGCTGGAAGCAAATCAGTCTCCAGCTGTTTCTCAGGCTTTTGAGGTCTCCCTCGCCTCATTCTGCTCCTAGAAGGTGTCTGGTCCTTCCTGCTCCCTTCCTCCTGCTGTTTAACAGAGTAATGGCATATCCCCCTGGTGTCTACAAAGACAGTAATGATACAGCTGAACTCATTATTCATGTTAGATTAATTGTTCTGGCTTTCTGCAGCTTGTTCCCTGCGTGCATGTCTGCTCCTGTGACAAAAGATGCTTGTACATGTTAGGACACATCACAGAACAATAAACATATGAAAGCATACAAGCACCTATCCAGTCAGGTAAAAACCTATAGACTATAGTCCCCAGTGCTAAAAGACAGAGCGCCTTCATGGTTTGAAGCAGACATGGCTGCCACTCAGCACTCTCAGGCAGAGTCCATTTGGTATATACATCTCTCAGAAGATACCATCTTGCTAAAACATTTCATTTTCTCTCCAAAGAAGGAAACTAGACAATAGAAGTTATCTTTTTCAGTCTTTAAATTTAGCATTAGAGTTACCAATAATGTAAGCAACTGCCTGTGACACAGAGCAATTGCAGAACTAGGTAAAACAACACAAGCAAGGAAAACAGAAGAAACTTCTCCACAACAGGAGAATCGCACACCTGGCTTCACAGCAGTGCTGCTCCGCATATTTGCAACACGAAAGTGATGCATGGAAGGGATTAAACCAAACCCTAGTCATTGCTGAGCTCCAACAACCCACTTAATACAGAGGTTTCAGAAAGAGAACTTAACTGGTATTACACCAATATGAATGGACCCCATACCTGCACAAGGTAGCACCAGCGTCCGTCTGGACTCATATGCTATCAGTGATATTTGTATGGCATTTTGGAAACTTCTACTGGTTACTTTTACAACTAGAGGATGTCCCTTACACTTCAAGCCTAGTCCAGCCAGAAGCTTTCAGTGAGACTTCAGGGCTTTCAACTATAGTGCCAGGTAATGCAACTAAAGGGCTACCTACATTTTTAGTTCAGTGGGAGGAGGTGGGGGGAGAAGAAAAATCCCACACTATGAAGCTGTTTGACAAGGGCCCCATGTTCATAAAACCAAAACCCTGCATCCAGAATGACTACATCTGTGAGATAACTCAAGTACTTCTTCCAGGAACATCCACATGGACTGCTCTTGGAACAGTACAATGTTCATTTAAATAAAAAGAAAGGAAAGGAAACATCATTGGGAGAAAAAAACCTCTTCACTTTGGAACCAAAATCAGTAGGGCTTTGCAGTGGGACGCTGTTGGAATTCTTTACATATTACGTTTTTGTGTTGACATTTTATAACTCTGTTCAAAGAGAATGAAATGTCAAGCACTTTTGTCTGCAACCATCAGGCTACAAAGCTCCCCGTTCATTTGTGAAAGTCATCATAACCCCTTGATTCAGCTGGCCTTGGTGGGGGAGAGGAAGATCTCCAAAGAGAGACTGACAACCAAATGATTACTAAAAATAACAAATCCACAAAGCACTGAGAGTCTAAGGATAAACATTTGGAAATTCTTGTCCTATTTCAGAACAGCTCTACCAAAGATTGAAAGGTCTAGCTACTGTAGAAAAGGCATTCCTAATAGCTTGGAAACAGCTCATTTGAAACAGAACAGGCATCAGGAGACTGGAAACAACAGGATGAACGTTCTTCAAAGGTTCACAACTACAAAGGTCAGTTGAGAGAAGCAAGGAAAGAAGTACAAGGGACCAGGATACCTCTCAGGCTGTTGCCAATGGCACTGCTGAACATAAATGAATCACAGATTAATATCAACTTTTAAAATGTATACATGCAAACACATCCATCTAGGTGATTGACAGATGCTCTGCAGGGACAGTGAAACAAACCTAAACAGGAAACAAGATCTGGCCAAGAGGGAAGGGTGATGATGCTGTGCTGTTAACCCAGTTCTGCAAAAGCAGAAGGGAAGAATCCATACAAACTTCTTAAATGCTCTTCCAGGCTATAGAAGCACAGAAAGAGGTCTTGGTTCCCTTATTTGCACTGAATTACACAACTACTAGAATGTAACACAAAGTAAAGGGATATTAATTCTTTTCTCAAGCTGTGTTTTGGGACAATTTCATCTTCTCACTCACCCTGAGGTCATCTATGTCTCTTCCAGCATCTCTCTTGTTCTAGCTGATACTGCATTTTCAGATTGCTCCAGCTGGCTGGATGTTTTTTTGGAATGCCTATATGCAGTGAATGTCTTAGGACAGTTTGAATTGCTGAAAGCTTTCCCTGGAAAAGAGTGATCACGACATCTTTACATTCAGCAGTGAAATTAAAAAGGTGGGATTTTTCAGCCTGAAAGAAGGATAACGATGGAACAGACAGGGAAGAGGGGACCAAATCTCTCAGAGATCTCCCAGTGTGCCCTGCTGGGTGTTTTACCATCCATGAGAAAGCACCAGGGTGCAACCACCCTGACAGTCATGAATGAAACCAGAACATTTGCTATCCATGCAGGAACCAAGCCTTGAGCAGCACTTTGTTCCTTAAACAGAGTAAAACACCAGAGGATAATATATAAAGAGTTGGTACTAGTTTAATGAGGGTTAATTACAATTCTATGTGCTTTCAAATACACAATATACCAATTGCACTGTCACCCTTCAAGGAACACTTAACGAGCCTTAGGTAGATAGAGGTTCTCAGTATAGGAGGCTCCACGTGCTGGGTTCCATGAGATGGGCATGCTTCTCCACAACTAGGGAGACACCCAGGGTCCTTGCAACAGGGACATCTTGGGTCTCCTTCGGGCCTTATGTGGAGACTCCACACACTGTACTTGGCATGTGGGGTATAATGTTGCAAATACATTAGCTGCTAGTATTGCAGAAGGAGAGCATTAAAGGCAGCCAGATGAGCTAGACTCATGCATTAAATGCAGAAACTGTCAGGTCTCCATACACACAAGTTAACTGGAAAAGCTCCTTGGGCGCCTGGGCAGCTGCCAACATTGCTGGAAACACTGCAAAGGATATTTACAGAAGACAAAGCCAGGATGTAAAACAAATTATGAGAAAGTGCCAATTTCTCGACTTCAAACAAAGAGCTCACAGCAGCCAGCATGCATAAGAGCGAGTCTCTGGATTCTCTAGCACGTGGTCGACTTCTTTACAGAGCAAATTCTTGGATTTGTCACTGCTGTTTTTCTTCGTCAAGAGCCAGTAATGTTGTTTTGCTAATGGCTTATGCAGGAGTACTGGAGCCAGCAGCTTGCACACTCATTGTTTTTATTGCTCTATTAAAATGAAATGAAGCTGGTGCTAAAGCTTTTATAATCATTTAGGTTATTTCATTATGAGTTCAGGGCAGAAAAGCAGGCAATGGCGTGTTATACAACTACGTAGGCACAGTGCATCTGCCCCTAGGTCTAAGGAGAAATCCATATGGACCAAAGGGAAAATGAGCAGTGGGAAAGTCAGTTCCCCTGAGTTTCTGCTGGTAGAAGCAGCTGTTTGCTGTGCTTAGCACCACAGAAAAAATAAAGGGGAAATAAATCCACCAGAAGTAGAGTTTGATAGAAAGTACGTCAGGATGACTATTATGTTGTATTATGGTTGCATTTAGAAGCCCTAATGAGGAACCAGGACATTGCTGCACAATCACTGCACAAAATGGGAACAGGGACTAGCAAAGTCTAAAACAAAAGAAACAACAGAAAGCAAGGTGAAAACACAGAGTAAAAGCAATATTCCTTGCCATGACAGCAAGCAGTCTCAGTACAGCCACTCAACTGCTGTCGCATTCTGCATTCATGCCATGGAGTCGGTGGCAGGACCTGCAGAAGGGCAAGGGAAGAAACTAAAGGTATTTATTTAAAGCCTTTCCTAACGGTTAAGGAGAAAGGCAGCATGAAGGAGGCTTATTGAGAACTTCACAGATTTATTTGAAGATTAGGCTGGACTTAGCAAGAAAGAACTAGGATTGGGGCAATAGGACAGGTATGCAGAGTCTTATACTGACTACCTATGCATGTTTTCATCCAAGCAGCAGCAAAGCAAAAACATCTGGCAGCGTAAGGAGCACCAGGGAAACATCGGGAGCACCAAGAAATCTCACACTGGTTTCTTTTCTGACACTGCATCCAAAATAAATGCTACTGTTCACAACCCTGTGTTTTATTGCAAGTCTTCTTCAGAGTGTAGTGCCAACAGATACCAAATACCCACAGTGAGTGCATGAGCCTCACAAGGCTACAAATGTTTTTTAGCCCCATCTGCACTGACAACTTTGTTATCTGATTTTCTGGCCCCATCTAAACAGACAGGACTTTCTTTTTGCATTAGGCTGACAATCATTTCCTCTTTTTATTTTAAGCTCTATCAAGTAATATTCTTGAATTTGTAGAACCATTTTGGAAAGACCCAGGTACTAAGTAGCTGATTGGTGGTATAGTACTATTTTCAACCCAACACAAAGCAAAAAGACTAAGTGCATCCAGGTCCGAAGTCTCAGAATCAGAATTTAGAGCTGGGATTAAACCAAGATGTCTACACTTGAATTTCAAGTCATTCGTTCACTCAGTTCATGTCATGATGACTTTAAGTATCAGAGGTGCTTAAAAGAGCCCTTCTAAAAAAAACCAAAAATAAAAGTATCTCTATATTGATGAACTTACAGTTACTATAGGCCCACACTAGAGCTCATAAAAAAACCAAACCACCCACCAAGTAAGATACATAGCAGCTTTACTTTGATTTACGATATTTAATGTAAGAGATACTCACAGAAGCACTAGTTAACAGCCCGACTGTGTAACCTGACTGTTTGAAACAACACAGATGAAAGCACATAATCCCATTCTTTCTCCAGCAGTTTGTGTCCAGATAACCAAATTAAGGCTCAAAAGGACAAATTTTCTCTATTTATAGCAATACTGAAATGGATACAAGTGACATGGATGCGAATACTAACAATTTGCAGATGATTTCCAATTCCAAGTGCACGTCACCACTGTGACTACAGAGGTATCAGTGTGGTGATAAGAGTTACACAAGGAAGGCAAAATGGGCACCAAAATGTGTTTTGAGGATTTTCCATTCATCCCTGACTCTCCATACACACCCACAAGTGGTCAAATTTGCCTGCAGTTTAAAGGGCAGAGCATAATTAAGAGACTCCAACAGCCTGGACTATGGACTGTGGACTCTGTCTTGGCACAGGTGCCTTTACCACCAACTACAGCATTAACAGATGTTCTACCATAAACACATTGGAAAAGCCAACAGGCTCAGAGTATCAACGTGCATTCCTTCAATGCAGGCTACAAAAAAGAAAAGACAACCAATAGGCCCCCCCAAACAACCCCACCACAAACAAAACAAACCCCCAGTTTCTCTCCACTCTCTTCAGTAAAATAATACAAATCTGAGCTTAATAGCTATGACCTTAAGGTCCTTTCCAACCCTAACTATTCTAGGATTCTATGAAACTTCCTATGGCCTCAGCCTCTCACCTGAAAAACCACACAGCTAGTGGAAGATCACCTAGCTGGGGGATCTGCCAGGGTGAGACAAGCTTCCCAGGTCTCAGCTCTGTGATCTTTCAAAGTCTTACACAAAGACAGACACACACCTTCACAAACACCACTGCTTTTCTTTCCAAACACACAAGGAATTGTCCTGACAAAAACATGCACAACAACATGTAACACTGAAAACCTAAAAAGCCAAGAAACTCAACCAAATCAAGAGCTCCACCAAAAAGCCTCCCTTAAGAGGCAAAAACCCCCTAAGATGGATGCCAGCCACGTTGTTTGGTATGCCACTAAGACACTGCGGCACTACAGCCATAAATGAGGGACAACTATGTAAAACAGAACTTACTCCTAAACAATAGCATGAGCTTGAAACGGCATGATAAAACTTCCACTTACACAGCAGAGCTCTTAGGAGTCAGTCATGATGATAAGCAGCCTTCCTTTCGATGCTCACAGAAGGGAGCTGAGCATTTGCTGCAGAAGCAACACATGTATCCCAACCGTCTTCTGACAGCTGCACTTATCCACTTATCCTCCAGGCTAAAATCTGCCCATCTCTTCCTGCAGGCACTCTCAAGAAAGCCTCCAAGCACTGAGCTTTCAAAGTTATGCCAGACTAGTTTCTCTCTTTCTCAGCGTCAGCACAGGAGGTGAACACATACTAATTTACCCCTTGGCCAGCCCTATCAAAGGCAATGAATCTTCACAAGGCATGACTCATTATGTACTTTTCAAGGTAGGTTTCACAGTCTTTAGCTCTCTGTTTTGAGAAGTCCTTTACTTGTTACAGTTCCTTAAAAGCTCAGAAATTAAAGTTAGGGTTGTTTGTTTGCTTTTTAAAAAAAGACCAGTTAGAGCTCTTTTTCCACATAGGAGAGCAATCCCAAATTTTCATCAGATACTCATGACCAATTTCTCCCTTTGGAAGTTGGAGTGTGTGTCCAAATCCTTATTTCTGCACTCCAATAAGGGCTTGTAGGTAGGAGTCGGAAGTACAAAGAGCAACCACGATGAATAATGAGATGGAGCAGCTACCTTTCAAGAAGGGTCTAAAGGGTTTGAGAGCCTTCAACCTGGAAAACAGATGCCTGGGTGATGGGCAAGGGTAAGGTTGAATGCACTGCTGAATGAGGCTGAGTACAAAGCTATTATTCAGCAAGCTGTGTAACATTAGTTTCAATGAATGCCTCTTGTCCTAGCAGGAAATTAGTTTAAGTAGTACTTCTTTATGCAGCAGATAGACAAAATCTGAAACCTGCTGCTGCAAGAAATTGCAGAAGCAGATTCAAAAGGGACTAGACAAATTCATGAAGGCAGATCCAAAACAGTCATTAAAGGAAATAAAAAGGGAGCTACACCCTTTAGATACATCTCTCATCCAAGTGGAGATATGTTGGAGAAGTATAACAGGAATGGATCTCTGACACTAGGCAGGCTCATAAGCTTTTCTGGCACAGCACCACAGTCAGAGATGGAAAAGAGGTACAGACAGACACTTGTCTCACTCATCTTATTTCTTTCAGTTACATATATTTCTCAATGTGCAATTAGCAAGAGCTCAATTAATGAACAGTGTGAGCAGAATAAGATTATGGTCTAAATCTGAAGGTGACAAGGCAAAAAGCCTTTATAAAGGTGCCAGAAGCATCCTCACAAATCAAGACAACAAAATCCCTTTCAAAAAGTCCTCAAAGAAATACTTGCACTCCTCCAGCAGGATAAATTTAGGGCACTGAACAGATTTTGAAAGTGCTAGTCTTGACAGAGTCTTTTTGAAGTAAAACCAGCATCGCAGCAATATATTTTATTACCTATTTCAAATCAAATTAATGGAATATTCATCATTCAGTATAATCACTGTATAATCACCACTTAATTGAGTTTTAACCACTGCCACATATCTCAGGGGCAAGCATAAAGTATTAATTACCTAAAACCCACACAACATGCATAAAATATTTCAGACACATGATCTCTGACCCTCCAGAGTTTGAGAAACAAACCACCCTATCCATCAAAACACCTTCTGCAAGTCCATACATGGGAAAGTTATGCAGTACTCAATACCCCATTAAATATTCAGAATCTCCCTATATAGCTACAGTCAAAGAATCCAAACCCCATGAATACTCAGACTTAAAAATCCATAAACAACCACAAAGATGGTTTTATGTCTACAAGACACAGACCATTAAATTTAACACAACAGCTCTCCAAGCAGGAGGAGCATCTCTCCTCACCCATACAGAAGTCCCATTCCTGGCTTGATAATTAGCCACATGAGGCTTTAGAATGGCTCCCAAACATTCACATCGTGTATGGATGGGTCTGTGTGCTAGCTTATTCATGAGCTTTTCATGACAGCATCATGATAAAGCCACAAAAAGTATTTTGGGTTTCAAGACAAATCAAACCAGTGGAAGACCTTTCTAATTCAAAGCACTGTCTGACTAACTTGGGCAAGCATTTGGAAAATCATGGGGAATCCATAAATAAGATAACTTAATGACTAAACTTTGTTTGGAGTTAGAATTCCTTTGAAGACAAATATCAAAACAAAGCTGCATGGACTTAAATAGGAAGAGTTTGGGTGTTTTTCCTTGCAGAGTGATGCATCACAGTTCCAGAATCAAGATGCAAGAGGAGTAAGAGAGCCCCGCTCTGGGAAATGACGGAGGAGACTTCTCAATGGTAATGCCTGTGGCTTCTGAAGGTACAACTCCACCTGCATGACAAGTCAAGCACTGCCTAAGGCTTTTCAGGCCAAGAGGAAAGTTGATGTCACCCAGGACATGAAACAAAGGGAAAGAGAGAACTCCAGAATTCAATCTTTCTCAATAGAGGGAATGGCCGTTTACCATGGGACCACACTTTTCTATTGCTCCCCATGAAGTACGGTAGATCACATATAAAAACAGTGGTTGGAAAAATAACTTCAAATATATGAGGTAACTGATTATTTCTAACATAAGCTGAGGTCTAAAGGAATAACATGGGGGTTTTAACTGTCGCATCACCATACTGGACTCTCCTCCACCAAACATAAAAAGCCAGCCCCATCATCAGGATTCATTATCAGCTTTGCTGACACCCTCAGCTGAGGGACAGAACACTGAAGAAGTAGGAAGCTTGTGCTGTGCATCCACCCACAGATGTGTTCCCTCCAGGTCAGGTCTGAGACGTATTTGCAAGGCATGTGTGTAGGCAGCTTGCTGCCACACTGCCTGCGCTACGTCTGCCTGACAGTAGGACAGAGAAGTCTTGGGGGATGTTGTAGCAGTATTTATGCACATAAAATTGTGATCACAGGCTGAGGATGCAGGTTTTCCTCCTTATAGTGTACATCAGGAAACCTGGAGTGCAAATTCTACATGTTGGTACAAGGAACTTCAGCACTGACGTTGCTGATGTGCATACTTTCATTTGAAAACTGTTTTTCTCTCTTAATTTCACTGCATAGAGCCCCTGAATGGTTTGCAGTGGTTTAAGCCCAGCTGTAACTCAGTACCACTCAGCCGCTCTCTCACTCCCCCTCTTCCTCCCCCCAGCTCCCGGAGGGATGGGGAGAAGAATTGAAAGAATGCATATACTGAGGTATAACACAAACCACTGCTGCTACCACCAATAATGATAAGGGAAATAACCAGGGAAGAGAATACAACCACTCACCACCCACCAACCGATACCCAGCCCGACCCAGCAGTGATCTCACCCTTCAGGGTAACTGCCCCCAGTTTATATACTGGGCATGACGTGCTGTGGTATGGAATACCTCTTTGGTCAGTTTGGGTCAGG
>JAOEHY010005034.1:0-39421 GCA_025447955.1 Psilopsiagon aurifrons
AGATACTGGAAGGCTGCTCTGAGGTCTCCACGCAGCCTTCTCTTCTCCAGGCTGAACAGCTCCAACTTTCTCATCCTGTCTTCATACAGGAGGTGCTCATCTTTCCCATCTCAACAAAAAAGGTACCTGTCAAAGTTCTACCTGTTTGGCTTCCAATCAAAAGTGGAAACCCCATGGATACAATCTTGGAAACAGCCTCAAAGATAGGTAGAGTGAGAAAACACAGTCCAGTAAACAGTGGTAATCTCTGAAGGGGCACAGTGGAGGTTGCTTTACAGTGTTGGCAACCAACAGCTTTGTATGGCTTTAATAGCAGAGAGCAGAAGTATCATCCACATCACTGACTTGATGTTATCCGCAGAGCCATCGAATGCCCCCAGATCCGGCAGTCTCCTTGCCCAGTGCAAGCAGCTCACACAGCTTGATGGAGCCTTTCTTCTTTTTCAACCATCAGCCCTTGACGTCTTGCCACTGCTTCTCAATATAGTACTTCTAGATCCAGGCCACGCAGTCTGACAACAGCCAGCTTTCTTACAGAGGCATCTGATCAAAGGATAGGAATTCTATACCAAGAGATGGCACTAGTTTCCCGTTTGAGCAACCTAAATTCTCTTGTAATTGCAGTTACTACAAAAAACTAATGGATTAATTACAAAGGGTGACAAAAGACAACTTTTTCCACAAGATAGGTGGCAAATCTTCAAGTCTTCTCTTAGGAAAGAGTTCTTCATATCCGAGCAGTTCTAGAAGCTGCTTGCTCGTTTTGTTGAGGATTTTAGAAAAGAGCTGAAATCTTCGGGCAGTCAAGTCACAACTAAGCCAGACCACCACACCTCCAATTGATCTGCATTGGCCACCAGATCAAGCACAGTACACAGTACCTACCTTCAGAGATACAGATCTGTGCCAGTATCATAAAGATCTGTCTGACAAATGCAAACTACTCCTACCACAGCCAACTACGCTATTCATCCTCTTCTTTAGAGACAAATTAATCTTTCTTCCTAAACAGGCTGTTGCTGCCTCAGACAGATGGGTCCCTTAAGTACTAAAACCAATTAGTAACTAATCCCTCTGCATGGGCAAAGCAGCCTCTCTTTTGCTGCTAGCAGATAAAGACCACATACTCCCAGCAGAGAGGAGTCCTGAAGGAGCACAGAGAAGAGAGTACAAACCATTCTGTGAGGCAGAACTGCCCCCTTCCTTTACTATTTCAAGGCAATAGCCAGTCACCAGAACTGGATTATTGTCGGATTCCATCTCCACCTACATTACCAAGAGTTTACAACAGATCTCTGATAATTCTCACTGCACATCATATTAATGTCCCCCTCTTTTGGATTTTCCACAGCACAGGTTGTGTTTGGGTTTTGAAGTAGGGTTTTCTTGGTGGTGGGAGTGGTTTAGTTGATTTAAAGATTCTATTATCTCTAATTAGCTCTACCTCAAGCAGAAAGGAATACCTCTGCTCCCCGTCCCATGCAAAAGCAATCTTCGGCACACAAATCTGAGATCCATCCCAGGTCACTCTAAGAATTGTTCTTAACAGAGAAAATACAATCTTGCTCTGCTTCATTCTCTGGAATTCACGAAAGCTGCTCTGTACTCTGTCGGATACTACTTATCCTCCTACTGACTACACCAATTTCACCCTTATTCAACCACTGTGCATATCTAGGTCAATCCTCATCCCAGCCTACTGCTGGCAGGGACTTCAGACAACTGCTTCAGAAATGTACTACTTCCTTTAGCTTTGCTGCAAAATTCATGCTCTTTCTGCAGTGACAGGAAACCTCTTCAGCAGTTGCTGATATAAGCCACTCTCTGGGGGAAAAAAAAGCAGCTCCTGATACACAGTCCACATCAATGAGCTGACATCCCAGAGTCCCAGCTCAGTGGCAAACCAAACACAGGAACTCTTGTACAGAACACATCCTGGTTTGTCAAACAGATTCCCAACTTCCTGTCTCTCCTGCAATTCCTCCCTGTGCAAATAAAATACCCAAGCAGGACAGATAGCCTCCTCTGCAATCTGATCCTGGAAGTTCCAGTACTGGGTTGTTTTTATTCACTGTTCTCATAGGTTCATGCCACATGGACATTCCCACATCCTGTCTTCACTGAATGGCACTCCTTGCTGTGGCAAGTTTGGTCATACTTATTTTGGATGTTCTGGGTAACAGCAAAATCGCCTAATTAAATGAATGTCCATCTCCAATTCTCTCCCTAGGGCTGCTATCCCTCTTATTTTATATGAGGATCTCAGGGTCCAGGGAGAAGAGGGTTAACAACACAACTAATTGTTCACCTGGATGCAAATTCTACACTTCTAGCTGAAATATCTTTTGAACACAGGGATTCTTAAAAGAGCTCAGAAGGTCATCCCACCAACTGAATCAAACTGAGCCCCCAGAAACAAACCCTGTGTTTATGCAGGCCCCAAACAAGACAACAGGGTGAACCTGGAGCAAACAGTCCATTTCTCCGATCTCTATCACAGCTGACAAACCACAACAGAAATCCAAGCCCCGAGATCTACAATCTTTCTGGACCTACAGAGATCACATTAAAGCTCCAGTGACTCGACAACACTACTTTACAGAGCTACTCAGCAATGCCAACCTTTTTAATGGAACAGTGCAGAAATCTGTTTGCCTGAACAGTTTCTAAAAGCCACCATAAGGCATCCTAGAATCTGGTGGGCAGCAATGCTTGGAGTTGTCCAAAACATATGCATCTACTTGGACAATTCTTTGAACAGGTTTTCTTCTCACCAGTGGTGTAAAATTAGCCAACTGTATCCATACTCACTAGGTGACTTCCTCTCTGTGAAGAACTCTTGGTCAAGGAGTATCCACACACGTATCCATACGTATTTAAGCACATCTGCTTCTTCATCCTAGCAACATCACTGGAACAAAAGCTTCTAAGAAACCCTGGTCTGCATGTACCACCACATACAAAGCAGCAATGCATTTTTTAATAGTTATTTCTCACCAAGTGGAGCAGCTCTTATGAAACAGGCAAGAAATCCACAAAAATCAATTTGGATCTTAGAGAAAAAAAAACAGAACACAAAGGCCAACAATGAAAACTTACCTGAGTCACCACTTCAACCATTAAAGGCAGTGCACTTGTGCAATTAACCTTGCTTGCTTTCTCAGGGGAAACTGCAGGGGAAATGGCTATACCACTAAATTTCAACTCAAATGTACATTAAATACTTCCTTCTGGAGCACTCACACCATGAAAGAATTCTACATTTAGTGCCTGAACGTTAACTGGAAGAACATGTACAATGTGCATGTAGATCTACAGGTCTCTGATATGAATCCGAGACAGATTTTATTGCCAAACTAGAACAGTTCAAGTCGAGCACTACCAGCTATTGAGACCTCAAAACTAATTATCTGTTATTTCAGAATCATCCCAAATACACACGCTAAGTCAAAGGGTTTCTTTAAAGATTGCAACATCAGCTTTTCTATTTACAGCAGCATACCAAGGAGTGGCAAGTAACCCCAGATCACTGCAAAGCTTCCTTCTGCTAAAGAGGTCAGGTTTTTCCTGCTACCCCCAAGAAGGGGCCACATTTTACACAGACAATCTCTTTGCAAATACGTTCTTTGAACACCTTCCCTGCAGATATACAAATTTACTTGACATAAAACCACTGAAATTTGGTAAAACATAATATTTTAAGCGTTACCTTGCCAATCATTGTACTCAAGTCGCCATCACTCAACAAAGGGTTCTGGGTATCCCCAACTCGAGATGGATCTTTCGTGGCTTTGTCATTGCTGAAAGTTCTCCACTCCGATCCTACATCTATGACCCGGTCACCTGAGTTCACAGAAAGCAACAGTCTCCACTGAGTTTGAAATACTTTATTAAATAGCATACCTCACATAACCAAGTTCTCCATTAGAAGAGGGCAGCCCGTTGGCATTCCCAAACAGAGTGGTAACTTGCAGGACGATGTACCAAAACGTTTGGGATTTACAAGTTAAGCTGAAGGCAATGGGAAAAAAAGCAAAATGCAACTAGAGCTGCAGAGAAAACAGAGAAACATATCGAGAACTTAGAAAATTATAGTTACCCTTAAAGAGTATTGTGAGGTCTTCAATACCAAAAGGAACCAAGACCCTGATTTCAAGCTGGAGGTTGTGGTTGCCGACAACACTTGGAGCACTTAGACAAGTAAGTTACTGTAACTTAACAAGTTTTCCTGCACTTGCCATGTGTTCAAAGTTGTGCATGATAGGTAATTCACATGTACAATCTTATGAAGCTGTAGTAAATCACTTCTGAGCATAAACTTCAGGTGCTTCGTACTCCGCAAGATACCACCTTCTAAACCCACCGTAAGTTCAATTCTTGCCCACGGTGGGAGTTCTGACCCTGCCCAACTCTGTTTATGATGCTTGACAGTATCAACAAACAATGTACATATACAAAACTATTTCTTCTTCAATTCAATCTACCCTGTTAAACCTGGGAGAGTTTAACTAAAGGTTCAGAGTAGGCAGAAAAACCGCACTTAACATGTTCTTGTGAATGAACCAACATTCACAGGTCTGGTAAAAGCTGCATCTCAAAGGTGTTGCCTACACAGCAATACTACAGAAAGTTTTAAGAATACACATAGAGAAAAGTACAAAAAGAACACTTTTCTTAGTGTTTTGCAGTAAAGCAGATTACAGCTGTGTAGGAGATCAGAAGAAACTACATTATAATTACACATTGTAACTGTCACCCTGCTTTGCTAAACACAAAGAAAAACTCACTGTTTTTATCAGTGTTTAAGTGTGTTATAAAAGAAACATCTGCCAAAAAAACAAGTAGATTTGACTGTAAGGAAAATGTTCAGTATGGAAGTCTTAGGATGAAACCACAGAGGCTGATTTGAGCCAATGAAAATATAAGCTGACAGACAAAAGTGCTCTACAAACAATGGAAATACAAGATATGAAAAGCCAGAGAAAAAACAGCAGCAATGGACAGTGGCGTAACTGCACAATTACCACAGGGGATATCTATTCCAAATGAGGAATATTATTCTTACCATAAAGGAATAGGCTTGAAATTCAAAGCTGTGAATGAATCATAAGAAATCACCACAACCAAAAAGAATGTATTTAGGATAGAGTTAGTTTGGAGGTGTTCTCACCAAGATTTGCCAGACAGGCTAACAGCTATGCTCCACCTTTATTTACTGCTCTAATGAAAACCAATAGAGGGAGAAACACACATAAATAAAACAAACTAGAAGGATAAGAATATAGCAGAGTTAAAAATGGCACAGATCTATTCTTTCTGTAAGCTTAAATTAGCAGACAGCATGTCCTCTAGCTCCTGCACTCTGTAAATATTTGATTCAGTAATGCTCCTTCTATGGCCTAGCAGTAACTTTACTTTCAAGACAACCCCCTAATACTGTTTACAGCATCTAAAAAAAGCAAAATGTACTTAAAATTCTGGCATGGTATAAATAGAACACCGAGTACAGGGCAATGATGTAATATTTTTCCACACAAGTGGGAATGACCTAAATGACTCACTCAGGGATCTGTCTTCTTGTGAGTTGAACCATTCCTGCTCCAATGAAAAAGTGTTATATCACTGCCTGATTTGGCAAACATATTACAAACAGAGGACTGAGTCTACTAGTTCAGAGTGAGAAAAGATTAAGTAGAACAAATCACTGAGTACAAAGCATTTGTGTAATTAAGATGCAGTACGCAAATACCTTTACTTTGCCAAGAAATCTGCTATTGCAAAAAAGAAGTTTTTCCTGTATGTGCTCAGCCTTATTTAAAGCATACAGAGGTCCTGGAAGTACATTCCACCTTTCAAAAGGCTTCTACAAAAGTGACACAAGCTAGAAATACGAACATAAATGGAACAAATAGGTCAAAAGGTTCCCATAGATGGAAAACATACTTAACTACAAGCAGCTGATCATCCCATTCAACACATGGACACACAAAAACCTGGTGGCATTTATCATTTGTAATTCTTCAAAACAGAAGAGCCAGTCTGGAACTGTGATGTTGGTACAGATGAAATCAAACCCTGCTCTAAGTGATCAAAACACAGTCTTGCAATACTAAAGTCAGTCCCACAAAAAGCAGTGTGAGGAACCAGCCTTGAAGACTGGCCCTGAGGTAACACTTCAAGTCCTAAACTGAATTGGCTGGGTCACACACCGCTGATAGGCTTTCCTGAAGCCCCTGGAAAATGGGGCTGACAGTCAAATATCAGAGTAAAAAAAAAAAAGCCTTGAATAAGTACCTTATAAAATCATCTCTGCTTTCTCACACCATCATTATATTGGTTTTGGTAATGGTAACCAGCTGTGGTAAGTATGGGAGTGGCTGCTTATCCCCTTCACTACTTCCTTTTGATGCAGTCCTTTTGAACAAAAACAAGCTTCACTGCATGTGGTTACATGAGACACTCCTTTATTTAACCTTTCATCAAACCAACGAGTTTGTCTCAGCTTCCTCCTCCAAAGTACATCTCAGAAAAGCAGTTTACAGGACCAAATCTTTGTGGAACCACCTCCAGACTGATGCCTTGAAGCACCTTTCTGACCATGAGTGTTTCTCCTTTGCCCCACTTCATTTTGTAAACTATACTTCCAGGATTCAGTTACTCTTTAAAATACAGTCTAATACTCTGTCACACAGGCTCTAGTGGAAACACACACTGCAACCTTCACTGACTCAGGTTACCTACCATCTGAAAAGCTCATTTAGTGAAATGCAGAACTGTTATTCAGAATGGAAAACCCCAGACCAAGGTTACTTTTCTTCACAACTGCCAAATGCAAAGAGAACGCGCTACAGAAACACAAGAGGAAACTCAGGTCAGTATCAGAAAGCAAAATATCATTTCTAACTACTCCTAAAATTTCGCTTAAAATGTCTACACATCAAATTATACCTGTTTGCTCCCCCTCTTAACACAGAACACAGTTTCTCAAGGGAAAATGTTTTCCTTCAATAAGCCCTGAATTTACAATTACATATTTATAGAGAAATAATCCCAGCTATTTTAACATTGCAGTTACTCATAATACACATGTATACATTATTCAATTTTTCCATTTGGTACTCTCTGTTATAAGAAGATAATGCAGCTGCAAATTGAAGATGTTTAAACAAAACAAGAAACAGGATGAAATTCAAGCCTCAAGTAATGTTATCTTCCATATCTAGTCTTGAAATGGTTCTGAGAAGGTATGTTCTTAAAGTTTCTTTCAGGGAAGCTTCAGTGTTAGCTGCACATTGACTGTATCAAGCTCCATATATCATGAACTAATATTTTAATCTTAATATTGCATTCAAGTTTCTTTGCATTTTAAATACCTATTGTACCTAATGTTTCATTCTTACAGCTACTTAAGGAATCTGCTGCCATCTAGTGAGCACATACATTATACTTTAAATTAAAAGCATTTTACAATGCCAAATTTAAGAAAAATAAGACTTAGAATTACAATTCATTTCAGTCAACTCCTTATTAACCAGAGTAATGAGGTGCTGCGACAAACTGTAATGAAAACCCTTGGTAGCAGGCTACAAGCTGGGAATAATTGTGAAGACATGTAACTACACAGAGCCAAGCTGAACTGAGCTTTCTGTTTTCCAGGCTAACAGTCCCAGCTATGGCTCATACAGAAGATGCTCCAAACCCTAAATCACTTTTGAAACCTCCTGCTGGACTTGCTCCAGCCAATCTCTACCTTTCCACTACCAAGGAGCCCAGAAGTAGACACAGCATTCCAGATATCTGCTCTTCCGTGTTATTATTTATTAGCTTACACACTGCCCCATGCAGTAGTACTCAACTTTATATTTTCCAAAACTACAAAGGTACCTTGTTTTCAATAAGCCATTAACGTCACAAATGATTATCACCAACGGCCTATTCACAAGGCTGAAATAACAAACAGAACCAATACAGGCTTTGAGATGTTAAACAAAACCAAACAAAAACCCCACCAAAACAAGAAACAAACATACAAAGAAACCTATAGAAAACCTCAGCTAGTTTCCAGTCATCAACAGCATCACAGGTACTACAGCACCTATAAGAAATTATCAATTGAAACAAGAGTAGGGCACTGCAGGCAAACAAGTGACAGAAGATTTAGCAGCTCCTGCTTATCAAAATGATGACAAATTTCAAAGGACTTCCAGCTTCCTAAACCATCAACTCAACAATTCTGAAGGAAGGAAATGGAATAAAAATGTTAAGCAGTCTGGAGGACAGTCTGGTCAATTGAAGTTAAACCCCTCCAAGACCTGTGGCCTTTAAAAGACACACACCTCAACTACTTGCAAAGGATCTTCCAAGATGCAGAATCTTAATGAAAAGCCTTGCACTTGATGTACACCATATCCCAGAAATAAGAGGCTTTGGACTCTCCTTCCATCAGAGGAATTCAGACCATTCGTATCCCTATTTACCCTAAATCACTTAGTCAATCTGATACAGAAGTAAGTAAAAAACATTCCCTAAATAGGATGATTCCATCTGTTACCATTACTCCACTAGATAAATCTAGCACTCCAACTAATGGAAACATTCTTCATAGTGGCTCTCAAACACCTCTAGTTCCCAACCTAGAACCCACTAACTTCTAGTTAGTCTCCCCCACCCTATAGGAAACTTCATACCAAGAGTGGAGCTTATCACAAAGCCTGACAAAACAGCCACCTTTTGACGTCTGAAGTTTCCACTGTTTCAAACACACTTGCTGAAACAGCTAGAACCATTTACCCATCTTTAAAGGCAAAAAGGGCTTGACTTTTAACACAGACTATTTAAAATGCTGACTGAAAAAAGCCAGCAAATTGTTTACTTTGTATTATGAATTGCCTGCGTATATCAAGCATCCGTGAACGCCCATGCAAAAGTCACACTCAGAATTTCTTTAAGTATCAGCATCCTTTATAATTAGTTTTCCTGCGGATGCAGAGGATTTTTGGCAACGACTAACTTCTGTCAGACATTTTTTAGTCCTCTGAATACCAAGTGCAGAAGCAGTAACCAGATATAAAGGTGCATCTCTAAGAATTAATGCCTTTTTATTTAAATAATACTTTAAATTGAGACCTCACACATTAGTTTTAAATGCTGGTAATGCTCACAGAAAGAAATAAGCATGAGCATACACCCAAATAAGAAGAGACTTCAACATTTGGAGGTGCAAAGATACTAGAATAGGTGTAACTGGCCTCTACTGGACCCAAGGCAGAAATACTTAAACAGCTTCTCCACTTAGAAGATACTATCAATAACTGATAAAAAAGGTTTCTTTGGTTTTCAGAAGACAAACAACTACGTATAGATGTAATCAATTCTAGCCCTAATGAAAGCCAACCTGAGTAACAGACTGGCCAGCAGAGAAGCAATTGCAAAACCCTTCCCATTTACTCATTATATTGTAGAGACAAAAAACCAACATCTGCAGCACAGGTAAAGCTCATCTGCTCTTCACAGACCACACCTAAATTTAAGATGCACCATTCAGATCTCCAACTTTTCAGAAGCATCTGCCATACCAAACATTCTGACAGCATTTCCTAACAGCCTCACTGCTGACTACAAGCTACTGAACATTTTTTGTCCCACATTTTCTAACTGAATACTCAGGTACACACAGAATCTGGAGTAAACATCTGAATATAGGTCAGAATCTGATTCAAAGCTTTAACAAGTTGATATGTATCCAAAGCTTCTCACCAGCTGAAAACAGACTTCTGTTTCCAACTGTCTTCTGTTTCCAAATTAACTTCTCCTCCCAAACTACTCACTGTTTCAACTCCTGCACACTAAGACAACAGAATGAAACTACACAGAAGTTAAGGGATGTCTTAGATCAGGAAGGTGCTCCTCCCTAGCCAAGATGCTACACAACTGTACATGCTCCTAGAATGACTCTTACTCTGCTCTGAAATTCAGCTCACCACCCAGCTATATGGAGAAAATTCAGTTACTCATATTTCACTATGATACTGCTTTCAGCTCCTTCTGGTTTATATCAGCTGACTTACTACCTTTTAGGTGGTCAAAAAAGGCTGTAAGTAAAATATTTACCTGTCAAGAAAGAGATACTAGCCTTGAGTTCTTGAACAAGATAATTCTCCCCCCATCAAGTCTTGTCTGAAGAATGAGACATGGTCAATGTTTTAAATGACCACAAAACTAACCACTCTCCAAATCTAAAGAACCCTGCTGGTGAATTCTCAAGTCAGCACAAGCGCTCACTGCACCATACACTCTAGAATGATTTGAGAGAACTATGGATAATAAAACACCAGACTTTTGACAGCAGATAAACTTGGACATAGATTTGCAAAGTTTCAGATGCATGCCATTCCAGGCTAACATCAAAATTCCATTGATTAACTGCCAAAGTCTCCAACTGCTTTTCATCGAAAAGGCAATAAGCAGGAAGAGAAGTCAACAAGGCAGAAACAGTTACCATAAAAAGATGGAACACAAGTTAACCTAGGAAAGGTAACAATGAAAAGGCAGATTAGAGTTTTTAGTAGACTGAAGCTATATTTAGAAGCAATAACAAACCAGATACCTGCTTCAATCATACTGACATTACAAGATTTAATTGTTTCAATACTGCACAGCAAAACAGCAGTTTACACCAAACAAGTGAAAAAATGTAAAGAAGAAACAGCATACTGTATTTAACTTCAAATTTGCATCTTGTTAAGATGCTAAGAACAATACCTATGAGTAAAAAGCAACTTTGAATGAAGAACTTGTTCAAAAAATCCCTTTAAAAAGTAATACTTCCAATAAACAGCTCTGCCAAAGCCACGGAATTCAGGATGAGCTCCTCCTTTTCCTAGCCTCCTGCTCACACGAACTTACCCATTTCTTTCCCTCCCAGCAACAGACCTAACGCAATCTCAGTCATGACACTAATTCCATCTCATATTCCCAGAAGACTGATTACAATCCTGAAACTTATCTATGCACCAGCTATTTCATCCTTTCACACACTTGTACATTTAACTCACACTTTGTAATACTTTGCCGCAGCAAGCAAGAAAAACCTCAAGTGGAACACTTAGTCAAAGACTCTTCATCTGATTTCAGCTACATTATACTAAAACCCAAATAAAATCAGTGAAGTCACATTACTAAACACAACAGTAAAATAAATGCACAAAGTCAGCCTTTACCACTGAGCCCCACATACACCAGCACTGCTCTGGGAAATATCACAGTATTTTCAAGTAAACCTGTAACACTTTGGCTACTAAGTATATTGAGTCTTTCAGATTTTTAACTGTTCTAACTGATCCCCCTCAGTAACAAAGATCCCACTAACTTTCAGCCCACCTCCAGACATATTCTCAGGGGCCCCTATTCCCATCAGCTACACAGGATGACCTCGGTAAGCACTGGAACTCAATTTCACAACTTTTCTATGTAAGGACAGGAAATGAAATCACTACTCTCTTAAGGGGAACTTGTATCAAGGAATGTGATACAAACACACAAGTTCTCATTCAGAAACAAAACTTTGCCTTCACTCCTTTGAAACATCCCTATTTCACACCCATCACCTACAAACAGGCATCAAGAACTGGAGCTCGTTTTCTCCTTCTCTAAATTTCTTACCAGAACAGAATAGAAAACATTGACTATAAACACTTCTGTTTGCTCATGCACTTTTCAATTACTTACCTTCATCTGATTTAATTTGGGTTTTTTCCAAACTAGCTGTTAGATACCCTAGGTAATGAATTGAACACATGCAGGTAAACTACATAGCTGAAGAAAGGCAAGAGAGAATGAGAGCAATTAGCATCACAAAAGTAAATTCTGAAAACTTTTAGTGATAAATCTATAGAAAGGCCTACTTAAAATATACAGCATGCTTCAAGAAAAACACACTACTTTTTTACCCTAATGTTAGCTGTAAAGACCAAGACCATTTTAAACACATTTTGCCAATTTAACTTGGCAAAAGTTTGGGTAAAGATTTTAATGATTCTGCTGCTCAAAAATGCTGAGAACTTAATTTCAAGAAGCCTCCAATGCTACTGATTCAGAAGAGAGCAGAGAGTAAAACTCTGAAGCAAGAACACCTTGTGACGAGGTAACAGAAGATACATGAACTGAGATTTCAGAGAAGCTCCCAAGTTCCTAACAATGAAATGGATCAAGCAAAACCTCTCTCTCTTCTTCTAAAGCCAGAATTACTTTTAAGTTGCTAACCGATGAAGATGGGCTTTTCTACGTTTTGGTTCAACTCACACGGCAGCCACACAGAGAGCTGAATATGGACTAAACTACTTTTAAGGAGTAACTTAGATGCCTATTACCATATTTTCATAGGAAATATTGCTGTGGCCATTTGAATTTCTAACCAACAAATTTATTATATTTATTAGAATTTATGCAGCTTATACCGGCCCTTTTCTTAACAAAGCCAGTAACAGTTCTCCCCCTTGATTTTAAATGGTTTCATCATTTTAAAGGAAACTGGTACTCCAGGTTCAATGTTTTAACATTTATTTTAATAAACTATGTGGATGCTTGTTTTTTTTCATAAAAAGGAACATATTTTAATTACCTAGCTAAATTAGTATTACTTTCGCCACAACTTATCAAGTATTTAGCTTTATGCTAACACCTGTATGAAAAATGAATTCAGTACAAGACAAAAGCCAACAAAATCACCACAGTCTAGGACAGAGAGGAATATAAAACCTTTTGAAATATTTAGCACCACTGAAAAAAATCACCTGAACATGCAACCTCAAAGGAGAGGAGTTCCTTCTGGTCATAGCATGTATTAAAAGAATTAATAGGAATAGATGAGGTTTAAAGAACGACTATAACATGAGCATGAAGTTTCCCATGCAAAAGGAATAAAGACAGTAAGATGCACAGTAAGATGCTCATCCTAGTAAAAATACATGACAATGAACATGCAGCATGTTCTATGACAGCATAGTTCTCTCTGCCTCTTATTCAAAATGTTGTTCATTTTATTTATTCTATTATACTTTGAAATACAGTTTAGACTGTGGAAGTTGGTAACACATGAATTGAAGAAGAGAGCTCACCAGAATTCCAGAGGAAAACTGGATATTTACTTTGGATAGTCACACAAGCCCTAGCAGAAACAATTAACAAGAACAGGTGCTGGCAAGGGTATAAAAATAATTCCTCCAAGGCAGAAAATAAACCCTAACCAAGGGAAAACAGATTTTTTTTCTTTGTATTTTTTCTTTAAGCAAGTTATCTGACAAAGAGCTTTTATTACATTTCTTATACTTTCCTGATTGAAACAAGAATCATTACTAAAGACAGAATACTGGACCAGGAAGCACAATACTCTAATTCAATATTATAACATATTCTCAAGCTTTAAAAAGGGTTTTGTTCTTTTCATAATGCAGACTATTCAAAACAGGAAGCTTTCAGCCAACAGAACATCATAACACATTTAGGCATGAAGAAAAAGCCTTTTAAAACTCAAAGTACTATACACCAGTTTTGTGGGAAAATAAATCTACACACACAGGTTATGTGGTAATTCACAACAACATGAATAGCTACTTACCTACTACTAGCCCACACTCGGAACAGATCATATCACCTGCTCTGTAATCCTCTACTAAAATGGAATCTGGATGATTTGGGCAAGTCACTCTTGGAAGTACGTCCAAGCTAAGAATAAAAAAATTAGAAGCATTTGTTACTTTTAATCAAGCAGGCTGCTCGTCAAAAAGGGTAAGAGTTCCCTGCTGAAAAAAACTCTACAGTAATACAGAATTTACAGCCATTTACATGACAGAATATTAACCTTAACACCTGAACTTCACCTTTTAAATGCTGTAACATTATAGTCAACAATCCGTACTTCAGGTCATCTTAATCTCCTAATTTTTTGTGATACATCCTTGTACCAAAACCACTTCAAATTAAAACATCAAAAACCTAATTAACAGAATTGATTAAGTGCAGTCTGACTCGCAGTCTATGAAGCTCCCCAAGAAGCTAGTGGCGATTGCTTCATTGCAAATGAGTGTTTTCACTCCTTTTAACCAGATCAGTATTACTTACCAGATCCTTAATTCAGGAAGTAGTGCAAACGCAACATACATGTTTAGAAAATACCTGGTTCTATCACTGGTTTAATATTTTCAGTATTTGAAGAAAATGGCCCGGTTTAAATTAAGCAACTCAGTAACTGTTGCATCTTAACAAAAGCAATCAGCTCATGAAGGGGACTATGAGACAACTGCTCTGCTAACAGGGATCTCCCACACTCACACATCTTTAAGAATTACCGCAGATACACAAAAAACTTTCTATAAAGCATTAGCCCTATTTAACACAACAGCTTTTAGTTACTCAGTAGGGTAATAAACAAGTGTTTTTAAAGTAAATATTGCATTCAAGCTACTAGTGACCATTCAGTAATTATGTTAAAATCAATCACTTCAGAACTGAATATTTACAACTGGTGCCCATGTATTCATCAAAACCATTCTCGAGCTAAAAAGCAGAAGGCACAGAAGGTGATCACAAAGAATTTGTCATGAGCACCCACCAACCTCAACCTGATTATGCCAAAATAAAACTTCTAATCCTTTCAATTGCAGAAAATAGTCTATCAAAATTTGAATTTATCTGAGTTCTCCCCTCTCCTCAAGCCCATTATTTCCGTGTAATCTATACATTCCATCCAAATTTTTACTCTTCAGGTATTTCTGATGAGTCAAAAGCACAAAACCACCCCATTTTAATCCAGTAACTGTTCGGAAAGACTGGAAAGGAAAATTGAAAATCAACATCACTATTAATAATAAAGCCTCCAGAAAGAACATGTACACATTAGATCTTCAGATGTAAATTACATCCAAATACTACACAGAAGCTCTTTAAACTACTTTCCTTCTCACTATTCCCAGCCAGTAGTTTCATGACAAGAAAACAGTTGACAAAGCATGTACCATCATCTGACATCTGGCTTCAACCCAAAGCACTAAGCAAAAGAAAACAAATCCAGAAGCCTGGAAAAAATACCAACAGTGTTTGGGTTTAGACATTACCTTCACAAAACATTCTGAAAATTAGTCTTCCTATCCCAATTTTAACTCATTTATCTAGATATACATACGATACTTCTTATCACATGCAGGTTCGAAACACTAAAGGACAATGAAGGCAATATTATACTCGGTTCAGAATATTAAAGGAAAATGCATAGCACATGTGTAAATGTCGGTCTCAGCAAATAGCTCCAGCGTTGTAACAAGACTACCAGGAAGCACTCCCTAGATGCCAAGACGGGTTCAGCAGGAGCCGCAAAGGCACTCCACAGTCTCACTCCATGGACCTCCTTTCATACCTGACTTTAAAGAAAACCTCGATGCATCTCCAGGGAAAAAGCCCGATACCCAAACTCAACAGGTCTGGCCACTGCCTAGTGCCGGTACGGATCTAGGGTGGGAGCCTAAAAGCTGTTTTCAGGACCCGACAACCTGAAGCCAAACCAGGGAGCAGGCGCCTGGTCCCTGAGGCTGCGCTGAGCGTGAGCGATACAGGGGGCCCGGCGCCAGGCAGTGCCCACCCCGCCCGCGGAGAAAGGCACTCGATCTCCAGTCTTACGGCACATCACCAGCCCAGCCGAGCTGGGAGCAAGCCGCACTCCGCTTGGCCCTACAGGATGAAGGGCTGGATCACGAGCGCCGGTAATACCGAGGGGCCCGGAACCACGCCACGGCTCACCAGGACCCCCCGCCCAGAACACTCACTTCCCCTCAGAGCGCCGCCGACTGCTAACGCCACGAAGCGGCAAACCGGGGCGCTCAGCCCCGGCGTTCCCCACCTCCGGCCGCGCTCGGCCCAGTCCTCACACAGCAACCCAGAGAGGCCTAAGCCCTCCGCGGCCCGACAGCCACCCCGGGAGCCACACACAGAGCGGCCCGACACACAGGAAACCGGCTGCGCCACGAGCAGAGAACCCCGAGCTACAGACACCCGTCCCTCCCCGGGTAGCAGCAGGGAGAACGCGGCCGTGCCCCGGGCAGGGGAGCGGGCGGCGCAGCCGGCCTGCCGTACCGGCTCGTGGAAGCCATCTTGCCTCCGTCCTGCCGCAGAGCCCAACGAAGCCGCGCAGGGCCGCCGGGGGCGCACCTATATAGGGAGCGCGAGGGGCGGGGCCTGTCCCGTTCGCTACGGGAGCTGCGAAGGGGCGCTTCCCAACGGCGAAGCGTGCGCGGTAGGGAAGCGCTCCGGGTCTTATCCGTCGAACGAGGCCGGCTCAAACGCCCATATGCAAGCTCAGAGGCTCCAGTTTACACCGTTACGCCCCAAGGAACTAGCTGTATGCAAAATCAGTCTGTATATCTAGCAACAACAAGAGAATTTCAAGCCCAAGCTGTAAAAGAGCAGTCAAAAACCTTACCCATTTGGTATGAGCCCCTCGTCACTGATAAAGAGAGGGACGATTAGGGCAGGAAATGGAAACTGACGTTACTTCAGTGCTTTAAAGTGATCAGTATTGAAGTCTGAACTGTTGTAAACTGGCTATCTATTCTGCAAAGGGCTGCTCATGCCACTTAACCATGTCTGCACTATACAAGTGTATTTTTCAATTTGCTAGCTTGAAGAAGAAAATTCAATGGGGTTGAAAAGTTCTCTTAATACTCGCTAACACTGAGTTAAATTCATTATCACACAACTTCCAAACACTTTTCCATTACCTGAAATGCTGTGTGCTGGTTCGAAATGAGCTAGTTTGAGCTTGCCAACGCGTTCCTTAGACTTAATACATACCTTTTGGAATAAAAGAAAGCTGAACCATTAGAAGATACAGATGCTAAGGTACAGATGACAAGATACAAATTTAAAGCATCTCTTTCTCCATTTGCAGTGACCTTTTTCATACATGCTTAACAAAGAAGAAATAGTAATGAAAGGAAAATCACTGTAGCAGTCAATGTAAATACGGCATGTGGTACGAAGCTCCCCATAAACTCTGAAAAGTGTATGCAGCTGCATCTGCAGCAGATGTGCCTCATCAGCAGGGGCAGTCCCACCAGCTTTGTCCTGACTCCTCACAGAATCTGTTCCATGCAAAAGATCCTGCCAATGGCTATGAACAGTGGGTCCCCCCGACCCTATTCTCATTAACTAGAACTGAGAGTTTAATTTCCACCAGAGCAATACAATCACTTTCAGAAATGTTGCAAGAAATACAACAGATCATATCTCAGAATTTCTTTATTCCCTGTCTGCAGCAATTTTTCAAACACTTGTCCAGCAGCAGCAGGGAAAAAGCAGTTGATGTGGCAGATGGTAATACCACTGTTCACATCTCTGTCAACAATGGATCATTTTAATAACTCACAGAAAGCTCACCCAGCTTTCCCATCACAGTAGTTACAACAATAATCCTATTTTGAAACTTAGTTGGTCATTCTGGAATTTCTTTAACTTGCACACAAAGTATCTCATGCTAGCTATGGTAAGTAATAAAAATGGAGAATTGCAATTCTTACATTGCTAATGTTACCAGCATCATTTCATTGGGACATTTAGATACCTTTGTAAACATAATGAATAGCACATTAATGAAAAAAGTCACTGGCTCTTACTTGTATCTCTAAAGGTCCTTTGTTGATTTAGGCAATGGTTATTTTGCTAAATTAGCAGATGTCAGTCAAATGCCTTGAAGGAGCAAATGAAGGAAACAATAAGCAGCCAGAGCAGCTGAATTATGCTTGGTATGTTAATTCATTCCTGTGCTGCATCTTACGGGTTCAGACATCTGATGAAACAAAAAGATTACTTCATTATAGCACCTGGATAAGATAGGAAGACAGAAATGTAAACTACTCAAGTCTAATACAATGGGTCCTTTAACGTGAGGGCTGTGGTTCAGCTGAGCCCCACACAGCCCCTGGTGGGATGGGAGGAGAACATGAAGAGTGAAAGTGAGAAAAAATCATGGCTTAAGATAAAAAAATTATTTATTCAAAACAACTAAAAATTATTTTTAAAACTTTAAGGAAAAGAAGGAAAAAAAATCAGAGAGGAAAATAAACCCCAAGACAGACAAGTGTTGCAAATCACAATTGCTCACCACTAATCAACGATGCTCAGCCTGTCCCTGAGCAGTTGGGCCCCCTGCCAACCTCCCCCGTTTTACTGCTGAGCATGAAGTCATATGGCATGGAATATCAGCTATCCCAAGTTTTTGTGCACCTCCAGTCTACTCATTGCCAGGCAGAAAACACCTCGACACTGTGTAAGCACTGCTCAGCAGTAACTAAAATACAGGTGTTACCGACACTGTTTTCATCACAAATGCAAACCACAGCCCTGTACCAGCTCCTATGAAGAAAACTCACTCTATCATGGTTAAAACCAGCACACACGAATAAGGCTCTGCCCCTATACTGTCTTTTCATGTTGGCCACCTGTGTGTCCCAACTCAAATCAGGTGCTTTAGCAGGTAAGTTATCATACTAATGAGATATTTGAAACAGTCAAAGACAAAAATGGAAAAATCACTTGGCTATAATTTGCTTGATTTCCTCTTCAGCCCTGCATATCCTTTTTCTTTCATGCATATCATAGACCAATCCTTCACAGCGTATCCTATTCACCAACAAGAGTAATGTAAGTGTGTTACCTAATCTTTTGGAAGCAGTGATATGCATTTTCTTGCTCTCATGAGACCCCGCTGGAGTACTGTGCTCAGCTCTGGGGCTCCCAACTCAAGAAGGACATGGACCTGCTCAAGCAAGTCCAGAGAAAGCCATAAAGACGCTGCAAGGGATGGAGCACCTCTCTTGTGAAGGCAGGCTGACAGAGCTGGGCTTGTTAAGGCTGGTGAAGAGAAAGCTCCAGAGAGACCTTACAGCAGCTCCTAGTGCCTAAAAGGAGTCTACAAGAAATCTGGACAGGAACTTTTGACAAGGGCCTGTAGGGACAGGACAAGGGGGAATGGCTTTAAACTGCCAGATGGGAGATTCAGATTAGACATTAGGCAGAAGATCTTCCCTGTGAGGGTGCTGAGGGGCTGGCACAGGGTGCCCAGAGAAGCTGTGGGTGCCCCATCCCTGGCAGTGCTCAAGGCCAGGCTGGATGGGGCTTGGAGCAACCTGCTCTAGTGGAAGGTGTCCCTGCCTGTGGGAGGGAGTTGGAACTGGATGAGCTTTAATGTCCCTTCAACCCAAACCATTCTGCTATTCTATGATTTATTTCTTTAACAGAGCATGGAAACATTGTCAAGAGAGGTGAATGGAAGAACTCTTAATACCTGACTACTGTTGTGAGGCCAGAGTTATGTATGTGCACACATGCTGACAAGCCAGCTATCTCAGCGACATCTTAGACTGCAGGAATAGGGCTTTAAAAATACTTCAGAGATTTGTGCTCTGTAGCTGTCATCTTCAAGAGAAGCAGGATGCAATGATCTTTATAACTCTCTGTATACAACAATGATGAAAACAGCATTACTTGTGTAAGCCTTAATGGCACAGTGAAGTACCTGTTTCAAGGACAAGAAACCAAAATTAAAGTATTTTTTTTATGTCATTAGAAATTTTTATTTGTAGAATCATACAAACAGTTCATAGCAGCCCGTGGTCTTATGCTAGAAAGAATGGTTTACTTTCACAACAATTTACTTCTCAACTAAAGCATCATTTTCCCTTTCCAAATTCTCCTGCAGCTCAACACTGTTACACTGCCCTCTTGGTTCCTGCAACAGCACAGCTACCCAGTGCAACTTACTAAATGGGTTGTAAAATAGAGTTCAGATTTCACAGGAATTTAGTCTCTTAAAAAATAGTTCTCCCAGGAATTTAATGTAGGAATTTTAACATGAAATTCATGCTGAAATCCCAGTTATTTTAAATCACTAAATGGATGGTTCTTCTACACAAAGACTACACACCACCTCAACAATACCAGCCAATCATCCTCTGGTGACATTTGGGGAATAGCAGTGTAAGACAGCTACAAAACTAGAGAATTCCAAGCTACTGGACTCCCAAAAGCCCAAGAGCAAGAAGCACTAATGAAAAAGCCTGGCAGCTGTTCTCACAATCCACTTTCTATACTTTTTTTAAAGCCATGGTCACAGTCTGATGAAACTCAGTTAAGATTCCAGCTGTGTGATTACAGAATGAGTCAAATATTTGCAGAACTAGTTACTGAATTTGTTGAGGCTTTCCAAAGTAAGGCCTGTGGGAAGAATATAGAAACCACATGGAGAACAATGCAAACAGCCTCAAAAGGTTACCTACCTGGATTGCTTCTGCTCCCACACATTAAAAGATCACAGAGAGAACTGAAAAAGGATGCAACTAGAAAGGAATACTCCATATTGATCTCTCTTGAAACAGTCCTTTATCAACGGAGGTTGAAAAAAAGTTAGCTGAACTCCATAGCATAGTATTAGGTCCATCTCCATGGTCCTCCCCAGATCTATAGCGTTTTATGTAAGTTTGGTGTGAAGACACTAATGTGAACAAAAGGATGAAGAGAAGTCTCCTATTTTGCTTTGTGGATTTATCCATGTAATAGTTAAACAAATAGGCAGAGATTTGTGAACAGAATTCCTGTTCTGGATGCCACTTGTATAAATTCATTAAGGACTGACTACTTTCTGAACAGCACACACGACTCTGGGAAAATGAAATAGTAATTATGCAACTTAGCACTTTCCAATCTTGCTTATAGTGTAAACACTGAATTGATTTAACTCAGGCACTTTATTTAAACTGAGGCAATTTGTGCATGGACCAGGTAGGTAGGTGGGTATGTAGGAAGTCAGTACAATTATCTAATATGAGGCATATCTTGATTTTTGTACGCTGCAGGCTATTGGGTTTCACTAACTACTATTTTTAAGTCTCAACTCTACTTCCTATACCATCTCATACCAAAACCACCTCCCACTTTTTTTCTCTTCGGTTTTAAAATACCTGTAGCATCTATTTATTTTATACAGACTTTTACCAAAAGACAAAAATTTATAGAAAAAATGATTTGCATAGATTTTCTTTTCAGGAAAAGAAGTAAATTCTTTTTGAAAAGACTGAAAATAACCTCTGGCTGCATCACACATTTCAGTAAATCATTAACTCCTCAGCAGGTGGCAGCACAAAGTTATTTACAATGTCAGTAATTCTGTGCTGTATTAAGTCATTTGTTCTTAAATTTGTAATAAACCCCCTACTATTAAGACAATTATACCAGATGGAAGAGTTAGAAAAATCAGGCTGTCTGTTTATTCCAGTTCTTCAGAATCACTTCAGCTGCATCCAGTGTGCTGTCTTTCTGCAAAACAAGGAATATCACTATTACTGCAACTATGGAGTTCTTGAAAAGAGAGTAACAGTTATGGTTATATCATCCCAAATCAATACTCGGCAGTTTCACTTGCATCCTGTAAGTATCTGTTAGTCACTTCTTAACAGTTATAGCTACAAATTTTGACTACACAAAGAATTCAACGCTGACTCCTTGCAAAAATTTGTTAGGTTTCTTCAAAAGATATTTTCTCAGCATTCATATTATCAAATGTTATGGAAGCAATACGTCTTATATAAATGCCTGGCACACATGCAGTGATGTACTTGGCAGCTCTATAGTGGAGACATGCTAGCATAGTTCCCAAATCTTTATGTGAACAGTCAGGAGT
The DNA here is from genome assembly GCA_025447955.1 of Psilopsiagon aurifrons. NCBI lineage: Eukaryota > Metazoa > Chordata > Aves > Psittaciformes > Psittacidae > Psilopsiagon > Psilopsiagon aurifrons. The sequence continues at coordinate 21,722 of JAOEHY010005034.1, forward strand.
TTTAAATCTCCATGCAACAAAGTTATGCTGTGAAATAGTCAAACATAATCCCCCTAAATATGGGTATTCCATCCACTAGCCAGTTGTGTAGCTTGGCTACAACCTGGTGATTCATACAAGTAGTCTTGTGTGATTAGTGCTGTTCACATTCACAACCAGCAAGTTTCATCCTGGTTGTTACTGGCTTGGTTTTTATCATGGTCTTTATACTGCATCAAAAGAGCTGGATAACACAAGCAGAAACTCCCCTTCATTAGTGGATCAAGCTAAGGCTCTGGTCTTTATACTAGAAGAGTTAAAGACTTGCACATGTTCCATTATGCTGACTCTGCCACAGAACCATCAGGAAACATCTTAAGGCTGCAGGTTTACCAAAGTTTATGTACCCGTCCCCATAGTCTTCCAGTGTTTTCAAGAACAGATTCAACAGGAGGAAGGCAGAGCCTTGGGCAACATGGTCTAATGTGAGGAGTCCCTACCCATGCAGAGGGTTTGGAACTAGATGATCTTAAGGTCCTTTCCAACCCATCCTATGCTTCTATGATTCTTACAATACGTGAAAAAGAAGTGCTCACAAAGTGCTCACAAAAAGCCAATCCACAAAAACCATGTAAAATGACTGAGTCTGTTTTCTTACGTAATTTGGAGCTCACGTAGAACACTGTCTCAGGCAAGTAAGTTAAACTTGAAGGTGACCACTGTTTTTGTGATTGGAAACTGAATGGGTGTCTGTTCTGGATTACAGAATTCACCTTAATTGATAGTGTACCAGCGTAACTCATTTTCACTGTCACCAGTGGCCAAGAACATTATTAAAAATCAGAGGAAGCTAAAACAGGCTTTTCCACCAGCTGTTTTCTGTCAACTGCCCTTCTTAGCCTTGCCACAGACAGTGATGATTTAAAGTCACTCTGCAAAAAGACAGTTGAAGCTACCTTGTGCTGAACTTTACAACAAGCTAACTTTCTGTTCCTAAAGCCATCCAACTCAGGAGATCCTGTGCAAAATGCAACGGTCTGCTGCAGATTTCAGTACTGCACTGATCTTTAGGAGTCTTAAGTCTTCCCAGGACACATATTTACCTTAATGAAGCAAAACCGTATGTATTTTTCAAACTGCCTTTTTGTTTCAGGACCACAGAATGCTGAAAGAGGAATTGCTGAGAGCTTCTGTAACATAAAACAGAAATATTACTCACTTACAGATGTGTATATAAATAAAAATATCCGGTTTGACTATGATTTTACTATTCTATTTCTAGATCTCTTCCTCTAGACATGTGAGGGAAAAGACAAGGTTTGGTTTTACATGCACTAGCTAGGTTTAACTGAATTCAAATTGCTTTTCTCAGGCAAACCATTTTGAAGGTACTTCTGTACCACTAGTGTTTAAGCATGCTGAAAGAAAAGTGCTGGGACATAATACAATCTACAGGGTACATTTTCAGCATATTTAGCAATATTTTAGCAACATCATGACCATCAGGTACTACAAACACCAAATGGAATATCTCTACTACATTGTTTAGTAAATGCAGTTGCACTGCTCTTACTTTCAATGGAAAAGCATTTCTAAAACTAGGATACGACTAAGACACCTTACCTTAGATGTTATCATCCATTTGACAAATTTATAATCATAAGCTTGTTTTGCATCTACATCAGAGAGATCCACATCTAAAGCAAAATTAAAACAAACATGCTGTAAGATTTCCTAGACTCCACTGGGAAGGCATTCATTAACAACACTTTATTATAGTTAATACTTAAGAACAAAGATGTATGCTTTTATGTTAAATTAAAATAGGCCAACAGATTGAGCCTTTCCATTCTGATCTGAGCACTTGCTTTCCATTCAAAGCAAACTCAGACACGTAGCTTGGATGAAAGCCATGCAGTACTCCAAGTCCTCTCCAAGTCAGGGGGATTGAGGGATCAGGACTGTGGAGGGTACTGAAGACTGTACTTATTGGATTGAGAGCAATAATCACTGCAACTGCTGTTTTCACATCTGTGAAACTGGGGTATCTAAAACTTCCTGACATATGGTAGCACTGCAAGATCCAGTTGTGTTTAAACATTCCTGCGTGAATGACAAGTACCATTAGGACCAGTTATTAAAAAAAATGTGGAAATGGAAAATGTTTCCCTGTGGGAATTCTTCCTCAAATTCCTTCCAATTTTTTAATACTCATAGACCTTTTTAACATAGTTTTTTTTATACTCCTCCTTTATCCTCCCTAAAACCTTGCCAAAGGTTTGCAAAACATGGACAGTAAATAGGATCACAAACAAAGGCTTTGCTAAAGCTTTTAAAATCTGCCTCCCAGGTTAAAGTAAAACAGAAAAATTCAATCCAAGTTAACACTTCTGACAATGTTAATGCAAACATGAAATGAGAATATACTTTAAAATGAAAGCTGCATTGTCAGATTAACTAAAATATTCACTTTCCACACCCTTTTTAATAAACTTGATACTAACTTAATGTAGAAACATCAACAATCATAAAGTATCCTCCATCTGGAACAACAGGCTTTAGTCCAGCGTCTTGAAGTAGCTGAGCCATCCGATCACGCTTGCTTTCCAGCTCTCGAGACAGTGAGTAAAAATAGCAGTCTGGGTCATCCATGCGCTTATAGTCTATCCAAAATGCCTGTGCCAAAGCCTCCTGGAAAGATAGTCAATGTTCAAAGTACTCATGGACACTCAGGAAATGCACAGACACATACTTTCTACTGAAATTACGTGGATTTTTCGTAGATCCACGTCCTTATTAAGCAAATCACCATATACAAATTACACAAGCTACATGCAAGCATGTAATTTGTTTGTTACTTTATGCTGCGGCAACACCCAAAGCACCGAATCATTCGCTAGGTGCTAATCATAGGCAGAACCACAGTCCTTGACACGAGGATTTACAATCTGAATTGAAGTAAAGTTTAAATTGTTGATAAGAATGTAAGATAACGTCCTGGGTTCAGCAGTCGCAGTCATTTTTAATCCTTCTTAGTAGCTGGTGCAGTGCTATGGTTTTGACTTCTGGCCTGGGAACAGCACTGATAACACTGATGGTTTTAGTTACTGCTCAAATGTTTACACTGACCAAGGACTTTCTGAGTCTCATGCTCTGCCAGGGAGGAGGGGAAGCCGGGAGGAAGCAGAGACAGGACACCTGACCCAAACTGACCAAAGAGGTATTCCATACCACAGCACATCATGCCCAGGATGTAAAAAACTGGGGGCAGTTACCTGGAACAGTTAGTTCACTGCTTGATCAGGCTGGGTATCATTCAGTGGGTGGTGAGTGGTTGTATTCTCCTGCCTTGCTGTTCCCCTGTCATTATTATTATTGGTGGTAGCAGCAGTGGTTTGTGTTACACCTCAGTTACTGGACTGTTCTTATCTCAACCTGTGGGAGTTACATTCTTTCCATTCTCCTCCCCATCCCTTGGGGAGTGGCGGGGGGAGAATGGGGAGGAAGTGAGCGAGCAAACTGTGTGGCTGATTTACTTCTGGGCTTAAACCATGACAGATAGAATACTACAAACTAGTAGACAGAGCTAATGCTCAGTAAAACGAGCCCATATTGCAACAACTTTTATTTGTATTTGCTGATTTCTTGTGTTATTTGTGATGTTATTTTTTCAGTCAAATGTCTGGTGGGCTGATAAATACATCTGCTCTTCTTGCACCTCAGGATATATATTTTGACAATTAAAAATTCACTGTTGTGATTATTGTTCTATCACAGTGAGAGCTACAATTTGCTACACCAGCAAATCACCTCCTGCCCCTTATGTACCTACCTGTAACGGAGTTGGGCAAGTATACAGCGTATTTTGGTGAACAACTTGCAAATGCTTAATCAGGTTCTGGGGGCCAATAGACCAACCAAGCTAAGGGAAGAAAGCATGCATCTGTTATACTTACAGCAGGGGTACTACTGAAAATTAGCAAAGAAATCAAATCAGGCAATGTCTCAAGTTTTCCTATTTTAGGAATTGATAGTGAATTGGTTTTGATAAAGAATTAAGAGCTGGTTTACATGAAGTTTGCTAAATGATGTCTTTAAAAACTTCCTTGATTTGAGACAGAAGTATAATTTCACTTGTCCCTCTCTCTCATAGGGTACTGACCAAACATTTAAATCTTCATATAGAAAGTGCTCGAAATCAAATTGAGCATTTATTAGGGATCTTATTCCTAATAGGTTTTGAATCTTTACATCTCATAAGCTCCTGTGTCAAAGGAGCATAAAACAAAAGCTCACTACTGGAGCAGCTATCTCATGGTTCAATTTGAACACAGGTGATGAAGAAGAAAGACTTTAGTCACCAAAACAATATTTTTATTTACTTTCTGATATGTACTTTAAAGTCAAGCAAATATTTTCTTTACATATTTTACAGAAATATAAGCCATTCCAAAACATACTATTCCCACAACCTGGAAATGGTCACCAGAAAACTGAAAAGTTGTAATACAATAATATCCATATTTTTCCCTGAATCCTGACTAGCTTTGAACAAATTGTACAGTGTTCATTTTTTGCTTAGTAATGCTTTCTCAGAAGACCTTATTAATCGAGAGACAAGAAGAGAATTAAAACATGAGTGTTGAAGATAGGTAATTACTCCAACTGAATGATAACTTCATGTTTTGGAGACGCAGAGATTTGCCAGAAGCTTTCAAAACACAGGTCATAAAAACAGAGGCTTTTTTAGTGTAATAAATGCATTGTTACTTACAGAACTGAACTTTTACATTGATTCTTACCTTCCAGCCAGTTACACTGTATGTTTTTCCAGCACTTCCTATAGTTATTGTTCTTTCCCACATACCTGGCAAGGTAGCTGTATATAAAATAAAATTAATTGGGTACAGATGCACTCACATATTCCACGTAGTTATAAAACTGTACTGCCCCTAACTCAGAGCTGTATGTTGATATCACTCTGTCATATTAAGCAAGCAATGAGACTATTCTAAAATTATAGCAACTGTGGCAAAATGAGAAAAAATATATGGGCCAGTGCTTTTTGCCATGAAAAAAAGGTAAGGATTAATGACAGAAGAATGAAGAGGCAGAAAATGAGAGGCACAATTTGTGAAAATTATGTTAGTTATCCTCAGCCAAGATGTGCAATTATACATAAGAAAGACACAATCTGAGAAGTGACTACCCATTCATCTCAAGACAGCATTATTTCTGATGCCTGAGAACAGCCCCAAATACAACAGTAACTTAGGCACTGCAAGGCATTTTGACACAATTGTCCTGGTCAGTGCCACTGGCTGTCCCTGACATCAGAAAAACAGATTACTAAGACTTCTAACCCAGAAACAGCTGTAAGAATAGGACAACTAGCAGACCAAGACAATAAATTATGGTTTATTATATAATTTGACAATAGCAGCTAAATAAGGATGTCTGCATGGATTAAGGAATGCATGTAGACCTATCTCTGTATCTAGCAGGAGACCAAAATCTCGTTTCTTTTCCAAGGAGATGACAGAGCAAAGGTCCCTTCCTGTACTTGGCAATTTTTTTTGTGTACACTGCTTCAGGTGAGCTCCATTTGGACTCTCTAAATAAATTCATTTTTAACAGAAACATATAAGACACATTTATAAGTCTGAGACACAAAGTTAGACAAGGTCATACCAATACTGCAACTGCAGGGCTCAACAACATCCATGTCCACCTCATTTGCACACTAGAACCACTACCAGTGAATCTGTTGTTACAACATCATTCTACAACCATTTCTAAGACTCCACCAAAAAATCAGCACCTATTTTAATGTGTTGGTTTCCTTTATACACCAGCCATTCATACACCTCATCACTGATGCAGAGGGTATCATGTTTAATACAAAGATCAGCTATTACTTGGAGTTCTTCCCTGGTAAACACCTGGGATAAAAGAAAGTAAAGGACAATGCATTAATCATAGTACATAAGGCATACACTGACATTACAGTAGTGTTAAAGCAGGACTCTTACCTTGCCTATAGGGTTGTGCGGAGTATTCAGAATAATTGCTTTTGTTTTGGAATTAAATTTATTTGCAAGTTCATCAGGATCTAAGACCCAATCAGCACTGGATGCAGAGTTTCCATTATTTTTCTAATTAAAAAAAAAATATAATTATGCATTACATGAATACAACATATTTCAGCCTAACAAAGATGCCTGAATTATCACCCTCAGACATCTTTAGAACTATAGCTGACAACCTACTCAATCTCTCCTGGGAGAAGGCACTTCTAGGAACAGGCAGTAAGGCTAAAAGCAACGTAAATTATTCTGACAGTGGCTGTCCTCTCCTGGCTACTGTGTGTCTTAAAGTCTCCCCAGGAACTGGTTTCCAGGATCTGGTTGCACACATGCTGATTATAATGGTGTGCAATGCAGGAAGCCCAGACGCATGACAGGAGAGTTTATGGCCTTCCATGACAATGGAACAAGTGGCTTGGCTGGAAATATTCATCACCACTGGAGAGATATTCAAGGCCTTTTCCTCCTCCTTATCCATATGAAAATGGCCAAACAATTAGGAATCTGCTATAGCAATCTAGCTCATTTTAATGTAATTGGATGCTATGAAAAACTATAGGGAAAAGCACCACCTAGGTCTTCATCAAACTGTATCGATTATGGATGAGAAACTTCATCTGATAAGTAATACTTAAAAAGGTACTCACGTATCTCAGAGGGATAAAAACAGGCTTTGCACCTGCCATCTTTACCATTGGTTCATAACAGTCATAAAATGGCTCTATTATTATTACCTGAAATGACAATCACCAGTATCAGAAACAGGTAATTTACCGTGCATGAGACCATTATGTTCCCAGCTTTACTTTGGTGGTATAACGTGATAATGTTTCTGGCACTCCATCCTTATCTAACATTGCAAAATATTTTAGAGCAAGATTTCCAAGTATCTAGAAATCTCAAAAGAAAATTTTTCTGGTAGAAAAAGAGGACCAGTTCAAGGGAAATCGCATTGAGGCCAGATATCAGGAAACCAAACAAACAAAACAGAAAACAAATGCTAACGGCAGAGAACTTGGGGATGAATCATCACAGCTAGTACAGTAAATAAACCAATTTTTGTTAACGGACATTCCTGCTTTTCTGCTACTTATGCTGCTATGCAATGGTCCTAAATAGAACTTGATACACATTGGTTACTGAAACACCAGCAATGCTTTGTGCCACCAGTAGTCTGTTGTTTCAGACAACATCCACAGTTTTTTTCACATAAGAAATCAGTGTGTGTTATGCCAAGTAACAGCAAAATAGAAACTGCTACAGGTACCCTAAGTATGAAAGAAAGGGATTTTTAAGTTGGTGAATGATAGGAAGGCATCCAAAGGATAGTCTCCTGATCACAACTCCTGAAACTGCAAGTCAGATGTACAACTGTAACAAACCACATTAACAGAGATCAGAAAGAAGCTCCAACATTACCTTATATTTAAAACTGAACAAATAAAAAGCAGGCAAATTCTCATTTCAGTGAGTATACCTGAATACTGCAAATAAAAACTTACTTCATCTCCTTCTTCAATTAATGCCTGTATTGTACTAAAGAGAGATCCGTAAGCTCCCACGGTCACCAGGATATCTGTGAGAGGATCGACCTTTCTGCCACAAACTCTCTCATACACTTGTGACAAGGCTTTCACCAGCGATGGATGTCCCTGTTCAAAGCAAATACATCCAACTGATGACTGTGCTCCTGACAATGCACACAGCCCATGTTTGGGTTTTTCTTTTTTTCCACATATATCAAAATAATACATTTTAAAATAAAGAAACTGAGATGAATCCTCAGCGTTAATGGCTTTCAACAGGTAGCATGTTTTAAAGTTTTTGTGCATTACAGAAGAAAAGTAGTTCCAATTTATTCATTATCTACTAGGAAACTCTCCTTGGTTTGCTTTTAAATTTCTATCTTTTTATCACATCTCAGGATAGCTCCCGGGAGCCTACAGGAAACAAAAGACAGGAGGAGAGAAGGGAATACTCTGACACCAATTCGTCTTCAACTCCTTTGGAGTACCTTTCACACCTGCTCATATTTCTACCTGAAGCTCCTCCTGTTTCCCTCCCCATCTTTCAACTAAAAAAATATCTGGTGCAAGGGGAATCTTTTTTTATCTGTTTATATACTGCCAATAAGCAGCAATTATGATCAGAATGATGATTCATATAGTCATATCCCAAATCTCAGAGCACCATTCACCATTTGTGTCCCCTACATGGCACTTAACCATACTCTTCTCAAAATGTTCAAGGAACACAAACATGCAACAGACCATATACAATATGATACAAGACAGCATAATTCTGTTTCCTCAAAAAAACTACAGGTTTTTCTATAGGAAAACTACAGGAAAATCTTTTTTCTTTTTAGATGCTTGGTAGAGACAGAAAACAGCTCCTAGAGAAAATGCAACTACGCAAAGAAATCCTGCTCCAAAATATTGAGGGTTGTACCTCTACACACAAGACATACACCACAAACCCTCCTGTAAACAGAAACACTACTGTAAATTGAGGCTTACAAGTCATTGTTGATTCAAATGATAGCCATTGCTTGCCATGTGTGTCAGCCACACAGGAATGCTGCACCACCCAAGTCATGTTAGGCTGCTCTACAAGCCATGTGCCTACTGTCAATGAGAGGTCCAAGCGCTGCAGAGAGCTATGACAATGTCTCAATTATCAAATGGATGTGCAACATTCCTACTCATCTCTCCCATATTTACCATCACAGATACATGTCCTCCAAAATCTTTTAAGTGCATAAGTTTGTAGAGGAAGTGCACAGACTGAAGATAGGAATATTGGTAAAAATTGCTCTTTAATGACTATCTACAGTATAATATATCTGCAAACATTCATAATTATCACAGAAATTATCAAACTATTTGGAAATGAAGAACAAAGTGACGGAAGTAAATACTGAATAATTGCTTGCATTGGGAAAATTATATTTATGTTTGATTTGCAAACTGTTTTAGAGAATGACTCTCTGAATATTTGTCAGAAGGCAGACTATAGCCCATTCTCTCTGTAACCTTTCCCCCTATGCCAAGGCTGCTCTAAAACCTTTCCTGTCTGGTAGGCGAAGACTTTTCAGGTACCTCATTACGGGTGATGAACATACTAATGCTTAGCCTGTAAGGTCACTAAATCCCAGCCATCTTTTGTGTGTGTGACATAAAAATAATTGCTTTATACTTTTAAATTTATACAAAGAGAGGTTTATCTAGTTGCATATATATATAGTACATCCAGAGACTCTTTACACATGTGTAAATGTGACTAAACAAAAATGCTCCAAAGAGGGATGGAGGAATGAAACAACAATCACTGGGGTCTTTTTGTTTTCCTTCTGTTATTGTCAAGGCCCTGACCAGCCTTACCTGGCTGTCTACCCAGAGCTGTGCCCCTGTCCAAGGGCTCTAATTAAATGCTATGCAGTAGGGCTGCTGATCTGCAATTCAGTTATAGCCATGCCTGTACCTGGCCATAGACCCTGTTGAACCTGTGCCTTGATTTTAGACCTGCCGTGTCATCCTGAACGTGCACAGTGATCACTGGGTTATGTCTAACTGTCGTTAGCATTACCGGGCCTGACCTGTGGATTGACATCCTGGCTTCACCTAAGGCCCACCTCACCACGACAGTCTTGGCTGGTGATTTGTGCTGACCTCAGCCACAATCTCTGGGCTTGCCCAGGAACTGTGAGTTTGGGCCCTGGCTGGTGAGGTCTTCACACTGCTCACTGTGAGAGCTTATCCTTTAGGGAGCTTCTGGCTACTGCTGCTCCCTAGATATATATAAAATATATATAATGACATATAATGACAGTTAAAACGCGCAAACGCGTGCAGTTTCTCAGAGAACAGGCAAAAAGTTAGGGTGGTTACTGTGCCCATCACTTCTTAATCTCCACTGAAGTCTACTAAATGTTACAGATGAATCTTTCCTTGATCCCACAGGCACTGTCTTGAGTGGTACCAAGTATTTCTTTCTCATTCTATCATTATCCCATCTGATTCATGTTTACACTGACCAAAATCAGAGGTAAAGGTATAATATACACTCTCTAAACTGTAATCTGACTCTTCAAACACATTCTATCCTAGATGTGCTCTACCATTTTCCTCCTGCTGAAGAAGTCTGCCTTGAAGAAGGCTACACAGAGGATGCTCATTAGTAACATATAAGGCTACTAGATCAACTTAACTTGGGACACAACAGTGTGACCTACAGATAAAACCAATTTTAAACAAAGTCTATGTTTTCCTCCGTGTGGCATGTTCTCCACTGAACTTTGCTCCTTAAGTTCTATATACTTACAAAGCCTCGTGTGTACTGGTTCAGTCTGTCAACTGCTGATGCCTTTGCCAGCTCTTCTTTAACATAGTTGGGAGGGGATATATCAGGAAGGCCTTGACCAAGATTAACAATTGAGGGATCAGCTGCCACCTTTGTAAATTCAACCCTAAAGGGAAAAAGCACTTTAAAGTTAAGATACCAGATAAATTTTTTTTCTCCTTCATTAGCATCAAAAGGCAAAAAAAAAAAGTATTTCAGTTTGCTAAATTGAAAGCAGTGAAGGCAGGTTTAAGTAGAGCGCTCACATGGAGAAGTGGGGGCTAGGACAATGGCAAGTAACCACAGGAGTCAGAAGGAACCCAAGAAAAGGCTGACTTTCTGCATCCACAAAACAACTTTTCTGCCAGGAGAACTATGCTCAGATGTACACATGCACAAACACACAAGCACTCTGGATATGGGCAGAAACAGAACACTACTGTCTTTGCAAAATGAAATAGACCTAGTTAGAACAGCACATTAAATGATTTAAAGGCTAGATGCTGTCAAGTGAAGGTGTCATTAAACTTTCTGGTCACCTCAGAGTGCTACACTTGATTTTTCTGTAATTTTAGGCATGGACTGTTTCAGACTCTTCATCAACTGTTCCTAAACATTAGGATTCTTGAACAATTTTTTGTTACCTCCCTTCACAGGTAATCTTGCATTTTGCCCTTTCCTTCCTTTCCAAATGTTAACAAGATTTATAAAACAAAACCACAAAATGACAACAAGAGAAAAAACCCCACACAGCACCACAGTTCTGCCGAAAATTAATACAAATTGCTAACAATGAGTTTTGAGGCTGGATAACCAGAACACATACAACTAATGTAAAGCCAAAGTAGTATTTTCACCTACTAATAAAATCAGTGATGGCAATATTGCTTTAAGACCAATTTTATACCTATGAAAAAAGGTTTGTTAAAAATAATGAGCTAAATTATAAAGACAAGTATAATGGCGTCAACAAGAAATCTGACTCATTTGGTAAATACAAAACAAGTATAATTGAAATACATTACTCAACAAAATTAACATTTAAATTTGGGAGTCAGCTATACGACCACGCCCAAGAGTTGTACTTGTCTTATATGGTTTATCAGATGAAGAGAAGCCGAAGCCTAATGTTCCCAGCTCAAGAATAAGACTTAATTCACGTCTTTAACAGAACTTGGTTAACTGCTTCTAAGCAGGTGCCCAATATACTCCAGCAGAGATATGTAAAAAAAGTGCTATGTACTTTCTGACTGGCAATAATTATCAATTTGGAAAGTAAAGATAGCAGCCAAAGATGTTTTCTGAAACTTGCAGCTGTTTTCCCTTTACTTACCACACATTGCTATCAAGGCCTTCAATTCGTCTTGCGTTTTTGTGTCTCAAGGCCATTGTCTGCAAGATCAAAATATACAGACAGAAGGGTTTTGTTAAGAAGGACAAAGTTCTACATTGTTGGATTCTGCATGACAAACCCTCCTTCATGCTTTCTCAAATATACCATTCCCAGCTGAATTCAGTACTTGCATGAAAGTACAGAATGTTCTTTCACTAAAGCTTCTATAATAGCTTGAATTCAGACTAACAAGAAAATACACAAAAATGTCCTAAATTCATCATTATCTAAAGCCTCTAAATTTTCAGCAAGGATAGAGCAGAGGCATAATTTAGCTCAACAGCTTCAAAAGATGACCTGAAAAAAGGGACATACATTCTTTCTCTTTTCTATGGTACACTAACAACTTAAAGAGTGTGCTATTTCTATCCCAATTCCTGCTCAATCCAGTTTGGAAAGCATGCATTTTCAATGTAATTTTATTTGTTAAATTGATAGGCAAAAAGAAAACAGCAAAGACATTTCCTATTTTATTCAGACTTTCAAAACTTTAAAAAAATTGCTTTTAAAAAATTACACAGGAATTACACAGTACCTCAGTACTCCAGACACTTCTGTTTCCTTGAGTCAAATACTGATTTTAGTGATTTACCACTGCCAGCTACTGTTTTTTTGTGAAGGATTCAAAACCCATACTCCAGCTACCATTCTCTGAGAAGAAAATGTCTGTGTTACCATTACACTCCAAGTTTCAATTTTGAATCATTGAGAATGACTCATGGTAGAAATGTAATGCTGGCACATGTTTGCACCCAGTTTACAGTAATGAAGCTACCATATGCATAATGATTTGAAGAATGGGAAGCTATAAAATTAAGTAGATACATCTCTGCTTACAGATCTTCTCTACAGATCTGATCCTGACCTCATTTATGAAAAACAAATAGAAGAGGAATTAAGCACAGGACACCTTTTATTTGTCCTCAGTAAGAAACTATTAAGATAAGTTGACAGGTTAAATTCTACTTCTTGATACAGGACAAGAGAAAGTTAAGAGGGAGTTCTGACTAGGTAATCTATACTATACCTATTTTAAAACACATATATGGTCTAGAAGATGAATCGGATTTTACAGCGTATCTCTTGGTAACTAAGATGAATGTTTGGCTCTACTATATAAATACAAATAATACAGGTACTACTTAGACTGAGCACACGCATTTTTTTTTCACATGCTAGACAACTACTTGTACTGCAAGGAATAAGAAATCTCACCTTAAATCCTTCCAGTTACTAATGAGAATTCGGTACACTGCTATGGGTAAATTTGTTCCATTGACCAGTTCTTCTTAAAATTGTTTCAATTTGCTGAAAGCTAAAGGCTTATCAACTGCAGGACTTTTGTAATCAACTATAATGTAAAGCTTAACTGCATAAGTAACTTTCCCTGGCTAAAAAAATGTGTTGACAAATAAAATAAGCTTTCATCTTTACAGCTCTCATACTATTTTTTCATGATCCAAGTCTTTCCATGTATTTTTTATTGTGCCTTGAAACTAGTTTCAAAACAGAATAGCTGGTCCTGCATTAGTTTTCAGGTTTTCACAGATTCACCTCGCAATGGGGTTCAGGTCCACTTTATTACTTGAAGAAAGCCAACCAATTAACTGACATTTAAAAACGATACCTCAAGTAGCATTCTTTCTGCCAGTATGTCATGAGAATTCTTAAGACTCCGTTTTCTTTCAGCCAATTATGTCATGACTTGATAATAAACCATTTCAGGGCTAGGATTTCGATGAGTTTAAGATTGGTGTTAAGCAAGAGAAGTATGTTCTCATCAAGATCTCTCTCATGTGACATCCTGCTTTCCTTAATGCTTTCTATCAGAGAAAGTGTTAGGGAAACACAGCCTTACTATCAGAGAAAGCGTTAGGGAAAAACAGCACTGTCAGGTGGGGCTTGTATTTATCTTTCTTCTTAATGCAAAGAAACTTGTGATCAAATTGAATGTCAATATCTTTAATAAGAATAAGAGCAAATAGTTTCACATGACACACAATTGAATTGTGGAACTCAAAGTCAAAAGCTACAGCTGAAGCCAAGATGTAAAGAAAAGAAGAAAGCCAACCAGAACTAGACTTCACTTTTACTGAGAAAATCTAACTCCATTAAACAGAATAAAAATACAGCATGTAAAAACCTGACTCAAGCAAAAGGTGACCTCCTTTTGCACACAAAAAGAAACTTCTCATATGAGCAAAATATGCTACAACCATCCATTATAATAATTTGAGCATCTGTTTTGGAGGCTCTAACATGTGTCTTGGTTGACCCAGTTTGCTGACCAGATAAACTCCTGTTCACAGCCAGAACACAATTTACATTTCAGCATTCCATATGCAGTGCAGAGTGTGACCTCTAACCACCCACCATGTTCCAAAGCTCTGTTATCCCTCAGAAAAACTAGAGGACTTAAAATGAAATTACACAATCTTATAAGCAGTTAGGATAGGAAATGGAGAAGATTCTGTATAAAACTAAGTTTAAAGTACTTATATATCTCTTATTCGTGCACAGTCAGGAAGCACCACTATTCTCATTTCATTAAAAGAAAAATGAGATACAAAGAAATTAACTGTCTTACCAAAAGCCTCTGATAAAGCTGGGATTTATCCTGTCTCCTGCATCTTGAGCTCTAGTGCTCTAACTAGGCAATCCCTCTGGCCTAATAGATGCTAGATGTGTCTTCAAAGACTAAAAAAGGCACACAAAGCAATAATCACCAAATTCTATTATGCTCGTGTGGTTAAATATTTGACTGATTCAAATATCTTATTTTGTTCTTGATATTAAATGTTTGGATCAGTGTAACAAGAGATAAAGAAAAGATGGCTAACGCATATATGCTGGCAACATTGCAAAATTACTGCATCTCCAAAATATAGTGCAGAATATTTTCTTCTATGGAGCTGAAGGAATACTTACTGCAGAGGCTGAAAGTTTGATGGATCTGGAAAACAAATCTGTTTGGAGTTGGTATGTTCTAATGCCAAGGCAACAGAAGCTTCGTGAAGCAAGAAGCATGCCTGCATAATAAATGACCTGAAAAAAAACTTAAAGATTCCAGGAATGAGTTTCTACACCTCACTAAGCAGTTTTAAAAGATAAGATTCCCTTCTCTTCCCTTCAGTGATTTTGTTTTGCTGAAATAAATTCTAGTAAATTATTACCTAATCATATTTGCAAGTCTAGAAGATCAGACATTTTAACTGACAGGACTGCAAAACATTTCTAAATGCCATCCAGAGGGAAGGTTTCCTTTGTTTGACAGCACTGATCTTCTTTTCCTTGAATGACAATTAAGATTAAATGCAATTCAAGGTTTAAAGTCTCTGTTAGAATTGTTGTTAAAATATGTTTAATAAAAATTGCTATTACAATTACCAATTCAAACAGAAAAGAAAAGGAGACCAATTTTTAAAAAGCTTTAAAACTAGTGTCAAGTGTTTCAAATCACGTATTCTGAAACAGAGATAATTAAGATCACCAGTCACACCGGAGAGACAGGCCTATGCACTTTACATAACTATACTAAGTTTTGCCACAGTGATTTGGCAAACATCAAATCTCTTCCTCGGCAGAAAACATTTAGCTAGAAAGGACATTGTGTGCTATAACAGATCATTCACTGACTAAAGAAAATGTGCCCTGTTAATCGGTAACTATAAAAAAGAAGTAAGACCTGGAACTTCAAGCAACTAGTTCCAGAAAGCATTTCCACACACAAATATTGGAAGACGTTTTCAGATGTAAAACATGTAACCACAGACCTATGTCAGAAGCACAGTAGTCACAGCAGTAAAATTAACTTTGTTTTCCATAGTTCATTCATTAAAGAATAGACAACCTCTGCTTCCCCCTACACTTTGCTACCTGAAATGACAACAAAAAAAGAAAAAAACTATACTACTTGTATTAGAAACAAAGGAATGCCATTCTTTCTTAAAACAATACCATGCAAACTTTGCAGATAGAAGTAGAGAAAGTAATCCAATAGCAAAGTAAAATATTATTTTTTTTCATTAAGAATGGATTTAGTCCCCTGAGAAACTGTTCTTTATGCTTTTAACGTAAGCTAATAGAAAAGGTCAACCCAAAACTCCCTTTTAAGAAGGCCTCATGGAATAAGTTAAGTTTTAAAAGTATGTGGGTTTTGCCTTTTGCTTATTCCAGTGTGAGAAACTCAGTCTCAATTCTGAAACTAAGGTCTTCCTCACACAGTATTGAGTTGTAGCTGACTCAATTAGACCCTCAATAGCAGCAGTGTAATCCCACTGCATTGAGCGATCTGAAAGTATGCAATTCATTGACACTTTTGCAGGAGAATGCTGGTAATCCCTCCAGCTCTGCTGGCCTGATGACTAGCAAAAGGCAATTAAATCTTTGGCACTAGTCAGTAGATACTCCAAAAGACACAAAAGGAATATATCTGTTCAAAACTACCTGCATATACATTTTAAGTTATTTTTAATAACAGAACTTAGCACACTGGACATAATCTTTGATAACAACTGCACGAAATCAGACGGATTGTGAAGGCCTCTACTTCTCTCCCAGTACATGCTTACAAAATCAACTTATGCAACATACTATCTTAAAATGTGACCGTAACAACAGTGCTATTCTGCCAGGGTCAGGCCACAGACAGGGCTGCTCTTGCACAGCCAATGCCTGCAGTAGTTAGCACAGAGGGACAAACGTGCCTATCTTTGCCAGTTTAATTTTGTATCGATTAGCAGCAAAATTAAATAGAGACCCTGAAAACCTTAAATGCAAAACTAACTTGCAACTTTTGTGGAAAAAATTAAGAGTTGTAAATATTTCAAGCCATGTTGCACAGAAAGACAGGGTGGTATCTGAAAGGCCCCCATTTGCCACAAGGCAATCATACAGAATCACAACACAGCATGGTGATATATAGCCTGTATCACTGTGGTGTAGCCAATCTCTGAGTACTTGAAACATCTCAAGTAAAAATTATATCCTACTTTAACACCACAGAAACATAGAAATTGTGAAAACTTTAGGAGGGACATTATGGAAACAGTATTTCACTGAACACCCTCAGTAACCGGCATGTAACCCTTGTCCCACTATATTTCAATCTTTGTGACACTCTTCCATCCAGCAGATGCTGAAAAACTCAAGAGCACTCAGAAATGAAGACTACTGGCCATTAAATGGGAAAGCCTCCTGAAAAATACTTTAATGACTTTTTTACTTTCTAAAAGTACCTCTTCTATCTTCTGCAACACTGAAGACTTTCATTTAAGCTACTCCAGGAAGGAAAGGGAAAGGCCTCCTCAATATAACCCAATACTCTCCCACACTGATCTCAAAAATAAAAGACAAGACCTACTCTTTTTTTCCTTCCCCAAACATACACATTCCCACTATAATTGTATATGACACATTATTACATATCACAGGCTAAAGAGAATTATTTACTGTCACCTTTAAGGTGAGAGTGCATTTAATTATTACCTCCGTATGTGTTTCAGCAATGACCAAGTACGTATAAGACATCAATGAGATGTTTTATAATATCCTAAGGTAAGTTTTTCTCATCAAGATAGAAAGTTTCTTCCAGGTCAGGGAAATTACACAGTGCTAAACAGCAACAGAGGTACTGCAAACCCTGTTTAAACTCCTAAATAAGGTTATTCAAACACAGAAAATGCACTGGTGCTTGGGGGAAATTAAAAGGTGGGGTTTTTTTTTCCTTTCTTTGTCTTATTTATATCTCTTCTTTCAGTCTTGGAGCCAGGCACTGGGTTTTTGGCCAAGTCGTGTCTGTTAAACTCAAAAATTAACAGCTAGAAATACTTTTCATCCCATTCTAATTTCCAGTGCTCTGAAGCATTCATGCTTTAACCAGAATTCAGGCTTACACAGTCA
>JAOEHY010005034.1:39521-51437 GCA_025447955.1 Psilopsiagon aurifrons
CCAGAATTCAGGCTTACACAGTCACAAAGAAAACAGGAAAACAAACTTTTTTGGGGGGGTGGGGTGGTGTGGAAGAATAACACAAGTTAGAACTGGGAAGCTACTCCTGCAGCTTCCTGGTTTTTTAGGAAGCAAGGTAAGCTACCGGAAACATCAACACAGCAAATGCTTTTTAGTGGGTCTGGAAGACACATTCCAACTGCTAATCTGGTTTAAACTCAGATTTGGTGACTTAAACTTGACTGGAAGATACAGTTGGGCTTTGTAACGGCACACTATGAATACACCTGTGTACTAACAATCACTTAGCTCGTGCTGTGCTTTACAACCAGTCCAGCACACCCACAACCTCTGTGCATCGCAGGCTGTTCTGCTCCCTTCACACTGGCCGGCCTCCTGGTCGCACACATCCTGACCCCAGATGCCGCTGTGCCACCGGGGCATGCTATGGAACAATACATGCTTGTAATGAATTCTTTCCCCTTTGAAACACAAAGCCAAATACTGCTGCCCCTTCATTTCTGAGCTTCAGTTACAGAACCTCTATAAAAACACCTTTATACCTGACTTATGGTCAGACCCCTTGAACCGCTGTGTTTTCCATATAACAAGTATTTTTCTGCTCAGACTCAGTGACAAAGGTCAGCAGAAACACCACAACCCCATCAGCCACCACAATAATGTTAATATAATCCCTACTATATCTGCACTGAGTTTAATCTTGGTTGGATACGCAAACCTGGAGAATGCTGTATCGCACCTTGTGAAGCCTTTGAAAGAATTTGCACCCGTCCAGAGGATGAGACCTTAAGAGAAATAAAGGGTGCCCCCTCACCGAGGCCTCTCCAAAGCTTTTTTACCACCTAAAGGCAACAAATGGCATTTCAAGCCAAGAGAACTGTTGGGAAGCTGGGTGTTCATATTAAAAACTGCTCCATATGGAGGCTTTGTTGTAGTAGTCATTATTTTGTCATTTCTTCCTCCACAATATACACATAAGAGATATAACCGAGCATGGAAAAGTAAACTTTATGACATGGAACAAGGAGAGGGACCAGGTTGTGGGATTTTTTTCCTTGCTTTTGCACCTCATCCACCAGCATTGCCCTTTAACCACTTTATATTGCGCTTATCCTTTCACCGACACCCTCTGCCCACTCTTATTTCCACCTGGAGCACCCCCGTTTGCAGCACAAAGCCCGGAAAGCCATGAACTGCCGGGCATCAGCAACCCCCGCTCCTGTCCCACAGGCCCTCCACGTTAGCCCTCCACGTTCACCGGGTTCACTAGCTGCCTGCCGCTCTCAGGGCCAACAAACGCGGCCGCGCCTCTCAGCCTGCGACAGGAAAGACCCGACCCGACCCGCGGCCGCCTCCCCCGTGGGCTCCCGGCCCGGAGGGCAGCACCCACACCAGCACAACTCACCGCCCGGCGCCGCCTCCCCCGGCCGCAGGGCTCGGCAGGCGCCGGGGCGGAGCTTGGGGCTGCCGCCGCCGTCCTGAGGGGAATGGGGGCGCCCTTCTTCCCGCCGCCGCCCTCCTGAGGGGAATGGCGGCCCCGGGGGACGCGGGAAGCCGCTTCTCCATCGCCCTCCCGGCCGTGAGAGGCCGAAGGGAGGGTAAAGCCTCATGGCGCTTCTGAGGGGGAGGCGATCCGCCAAAGCGCGACGCTTGTGTTTGTGCTGAGGTGGGCGCTGAGGTGGCAGCGAGTGAAGGTGTCGCGGCTATGCGGTGCGGGTGGGAAGGTGGTGCTCAAAGTAAGGCACAGCAGTTCGGTGAACGTCTTAAACGTTTCCCCAGTGCTAAGTTCTGGTGGGGTTTTCTTTTCGTCAGAACTTGCATTAATGATTTTTCTGATCTCTTCATGCTCAAATGCATCTTGATAGGGAGCTACGCACACACATACACATAGCATCTTCCAAGCACTTATTTGAGGTAAACTGGGTTAGCTAGTTACCTTCTTTAGGTTGTGTTTCTGGAAGGAATGAAGTGTTCAAATCATCTACAACACTCTTGTACATAAGTTAACCCCTTATCAGGAAAAGAATGAGGTTTTCCAGGTTTCTTAAGATATTCCATATAGTCACAGAAGTTCCATTTCTAAGGTTTCCCTTCACAACCAGGACAAACAGAGACTGATGGCACTTGTCAGTGAAGTTCCCTTGAATCAGCACCTTGTCATCACTAAAGTCGATTTTTCAGTTAGAAATACGCATATATTTGAAATGCCTTTGCAACCTATTTTTGCTGGGTTTATAAAGCTGCAAAACTGGTTTGCCTTAATATGTACAGAGGTTTAAGAAAGGTTGAATGACTCCAGTTGATTTTGTATGCTAAGGAACACTGTGATCTTAACAGGCAGAGCTCAAACAACTTCATAAATCAGGTTTTCACAGGGGGCTGGCATGGCATTGCATGTCAAATGCATTTCTTGGTCTAAAATGTCCAGTAGTACAGATAAATACATTGAAAAGAACTGCAAAAGCCAATAGGAAACACTTCCCATAGGAAGTTTTCATTGGTTTTTTTAGGTGTTGATGCTAGAAAGAGGTCTAAAGTGTCAGTAATCACAAAGAGACAGATTTGTAGATTATCAAATGCAACAGATACATCTATTACTTGCATATCATTACCGTATGAATTGTGCTTATGTATGTTTATATGAATGTAAAATGACAGCGTGCTGATTGAAGAGAACCAGGGCCATAGTGAACTAGAGCACCTCAGCTTGGATGTAGAAATACTCTGACAAAGCCAGAACAAAGTATCAAAATTAAGAAATTAGTCCCACCTATTATGTTTGATCCTAAATAAGAAGAACTTAACTCTTTATTCCTCTTATCTGTCATGCTTTTTGAGAACGCCCGTGTCTCAAGCGCAGTGCTTTTGCGAGCAGAGAGGACCTCCCCGAGTATCCACCGGAGGGCAGCAGATCCCAAACCTTATCATGGCAGAAGGCGGTTCAAAAGCAGGGGAAAAAAAAAGAAGGAAACTTTAGCCTTCCGTTCGTCACATTGATGTCCTGTTTTTCATAGAATATCTTGTACAGAGCAGACATCGTGGGGAAATCCGTGCAGCGTTGTATTTTCCTGGCTTCTGGACATCACTACTCTAGGTCTGGGATACAGATAGCTGAAGGGATGCTGTTAAGATACAGCTGACTCATCTTCAGCTGACGGAGCAAGCGCTATTTGAGCCCTTACCCTACCAAGTGATGCTCAGTGTTTACCAGGTCAGCTGAGACAGTGAAGAACAAAGGCAGACTGAAAGTCTTGTCTGCCCCAGCAGGCTCTGACATTTCATCTCTTGCAGGACACCCGAGTACCTAACTCCTGTTGGTAAAAATGTTAGGAGCAGATGAGTTAATAGGATCCACTGCGGTTTAACTAGCATGGCAAACACAGTGTTGCCTGCTCTTTCAGTTATAGTTCTATGGCATCTGTTGCACCAGTTTTAGTCTAAATTTCAACTGAAGTAATACAAAAAATATATACAGGGACAACTTAGACAACAATCAAAGCCCACTGTAGTGATGGAACACTGTGAAAATTGCACTGGATTTTCTACCAGTAATGTTTAGTATCATTGTTTTCACATTTTTCCCCAAAATTGACAATTTCTTTAATGACATTTTGTGCTTTAAGGGCTGACTTTGATCATCAATCAGTCAGAAGGTCTTGAAAGAGGCCTGTCTCAACAGTGTTAGAGAAACCAACTGAGCAGTTCTACCTTGCTGCAATGTGAAGGGCCAAAAGTCGTGTTGCAAGATTGCTAAGTTAAAAAGATTTTCCAGATTCTGGCACAGCGGGGGAAACAGGAACACTGCCATCTGAGCCTAATGATTAAATGCATAAACTCAAGTCTTTTGAATTCAGTATTCAACAGTTCTCATAAAATGGAATCAGTTCTGAATCCCAGGACTCAGCTAAAGCAATAAATTTAGGCATTTACCTGTCGTGCTTAAAAGTAATGTTTATCTCCATATTTAAATTAAGTAATTTTACCATAACCTGCATCAAATTTTCCTGTTATTTTCTAAGCACCCCAAGTATTTCATACTGACTTTCAGTTCAGAAGCATCTCATACATTTTGTAAGTGCACAGTAATGTGTCCTGAATTTTTGATGAAGGTCTTTCATGCCTGGTCTAACTGCTTAACACATTCTTATTCATTAGAAGTAAGAGTTAGTGCATTTTTAGGCTAATTTCTTTTTGTATGACCCAGCTCCATCTTATTAGTGAAGTAGGAATGGTAGTCAGGAATTTATACACTTCAGATTAGTGAGAAGCAGTTCAATTGAAGAGGAGGAAATTATTTGGCAGAACTTGAGTTCACAAATCACACTATTAAAAGCCCATAGAAAATCAGCCTGGCTTCAACTCTGTTTTGTACGTTGGAGTTTTCTACCCTAGCTGCAGTAAAGACCCTAATGAGCCTGTATTTTGGTCAAATCAAAGTAGAAATAAAAACCATCGAATTTAGATCAGCTTTCCCTTGGAATACAGCCAGTGCTTTCCAAAGTGGTATTAGCAAGCCATAAAAATACAACCTTACACGTGGCAGTTCTAAAGGCACGTACGTGTTGTCATTTCCTTTTTATATTAATTTAGAACCCCCAAAATTGTTTGTCAAGATGAAAAAGAATTACTGATGGGGCATGTAGTCTTTGAAAGAGTCTTGTTTAGTAACAAGAAATGGATGAAAGCCTGTTTATCTGATCACAAAAGCAACTGGACAGCAGATGAGAGAATCTCTTTGCTCACAATTCCTCTTGTTAGTATCTTCTATTCCTTTTCTTGCTGTGCTAACAATCCTGCTTTTCGAGAAGCAGCACAGAAATATGTGCCAATGTCTGCAGCAGTTCTGTGTCCTGTTAGGCAAGACACTCACACACCTGATAGCTGTGAGTAATTCAGAGTCTCTCAGGAGGGAGATTCCATCCTTACCTATTGCCATGCTGCTGCTTCACAGTCTGTGGTGTTGTGGCTGTGTTCAAGAAAAATACCATGAAGCTTGTCTTTTACAAATATTTATTAAAGGGTTTTTCTGAGAAATTAATGTGCCATCTTAAATATAATGTGTGCTAACAGAGATGAAGAAGTACAGCCCAAGTATCTTGCAAGCCTAACTTTATTCCTAAAGGCTGAGTCCAGCCAGCATCTGGACTGGGGAGGCAGATGTGGTTATCTGACTGCTCTCACACTGTGTGACTAACACTGAATTGCATCAGGGGAGTCCAGGAAGCTGGAAATGCTTCAGTGGGAATATATTACGCACAGTATTAAACAAATGCATTCCCAGGCATTTGGGGTGAGCTGTATGACTCATGTCTAACTACATTTTTTTATGATTAAACATCCCAAATATGTGCCAAGGAGCTCCTCATATCAGGCTGTGCTGTAGACATTTATTATTTACTTTAATTCTCATTCAAAAATGATGACTTTTCTCTGCCTGGTAGGCTGCACTGTATCAATTTGCTTATAAGGTATTACCTTCTGTATATGCTTGGCAGCATTATTAAAAAGGCATCATAGCCAATTAGTTTGATCCTGGAGTGGAGATTATCCTGGCTTTATTGCCTCTAAAGATGGAATCTTAGCAGGTGCTGAGAGCCCCCCAATTTTAAATGACCTCGTACATTTTGTATATCTCAAAGAAAATTGAATGCAGCTGCAAAGTGAAGCAGGTGGTGGATAACTCCAGTATTTCTTAGCAGTGTCCATAAACAACTTAATATCCATTTATTTGGATATTGCTCTTACTGACAAGGCTGATTTTAAATGGTGTCTCTCAATCTTTGACATCTTTATAAAATTAGGTATTTTTACTCTGTGAAGTTTTGTGGACAAAATCGGCTTTCTTTATCCCTATGCTATCAAGCAATTAGTAATTCCACGACAGTGGAAGTATTTTCTGATAGATTCCAGAGGTGCCTTCTTTGTATTTAAATCTGGGTAGAGATACTTTGGTATAACAGACTGTTTTGTCGTATTTTTCACATGTTCTCTAGAACACAGAAGGCAAATTTCTGTTTGAGATGTAGCAGTAGTATGACTTATAACGGGTTCTTCAAGCTACCAGAAAGTGATTCTGTGACATTTTTACTTGAAGGGGCTACATATAGTACAGAACTGATGTTTGCACTTTCTGGAGGAATATTGGGAATACATATTTCAGATTAATCACCGATCCACCTCAAACTATGCATTAGTAAAGGAGACTGAAGGGAATGAATAAAAAAGGTCCAGAATGAAAGTGCACTGAAAGAAAAATAAATTGCCTTTGATTTTCTGCTCTAACAACTTCCCTGAGTATCTGTCTGCAAGGTGCAGAGCAGATCCTTCAGTGTTGTAAGGGCAGGTTATACTGTTATATGGGAAGGACCTTATTCTGGTTGAATCCAAATTGGGCCTTTCAAAATGATGATAATTAAAGAAACCCTACAATCAAAATTGTTTAAGCTGCTCAGGTCTATTTTGGTAGCACCAAACTTGGGAGCAAAGTCACACATAAACCAAACTGCAGTTCTGAGGGAGCAGCAGCTTCTGGTGAAAAACTGGCTGGGGACTGATCAACAACAGGAGATTATTGCATGGGGTTGATGCTCTTGAGCTGTCTCAGTTGAAATCAGGGCTGCATGTTTGTGGTTTAACAAGTAAAGCAACAGTGATTAAAAAAAACCAACACAGTAAGTAGTTTTCTACTAGACAACTTCTGATTTCTAATGCGTTAACTTTCATAGCAGGCAAAGTTGTCTCCAGAGAAGTGCTCAGACTAGAAATGCAAGAATTGCAAAAGTGCTGAATGAACAGAAGCTGGTATTGATGAAATACTAGGTGTAATATTCTTTCACCTCTACGGAAAATGAGTGAAATGTAAAAAATAAGATAGTGTAAAGGAAAGAAAGACCTAGGACCCTTGTCAGAAACCAGCATCTCCATAAGAATACACAGAAGTGTATTTTTGGTATTTTCTGCAAAGAAATCATCAGATGTGGAGTTTCAGGTGCTGGATTCTTAATTACCTTTTTATGACTTGTAGCTACAATACTAGAACTGTACCGTGGAGTCAGAGCATTTGTAAACAGCAGGAGAGAATGATATTTGAATCCCAAAGCACTGATTTGTTGTTGTTGTTAATAGCATTCTAGCAGCCACACATCAATTATTAGTAATGCATCATTGAGTGTCATGTGTCAGCTATTAATGCCTGTGGGGCTACTAGAGCCAACAAACACCTATTTTGTGATGAAAGCTTCTGAGAAACAAATACTCCTCTTTAGTTGCTCTGTCTGTTTGGAGTCCATGTACAAGTTTTCTTGGAAAGTCTCAGACAAAGACTTCACAATTAGTAAATAAGAGTAAGATGCAAGGATGACCCGGAGTCATGAATGCAGTCCCATTTAAATGAAGCACAGAGTAATCCTTACTCTTCAGCATTGAAAAGCCAGATGATGACTGGAAAACATCCTGCTTAGAAAAGCGTTGCTTGTGCCACTTTATGCTGTATATTGGGTTGGGATTTTTTTATTTCCTTTCCCTATTGCTGTTACTCAGGATCTCCTTGATCCTAACATTCTGATTTCTTTATTCAAGCCTTGTATTTCCTCTCCAAACCCTTAGAAACCTTTTTTATTTTCCCCAAGAGAAATATGATCTTTTCTAACTAGGCCTTCAGCATGTTTAGCACAGGCTTTGTTCTGAGCACAAATTGGGAACTGCCTTTTGTGTAATCACCTGTTTCCCATCTTCTAATGAAGGCTTATTCCAGTTAACCTCAGCATGGCTTTAAGCACTGATACCTGTTCTACATTTTAACAGAGTACCACTTTGACCCAATCTTCTGACAGTTTTTCTGTGGAACATCTCTGTCTCCCTTTTCAAAGTGAATTTCTCTGACTGGGAATATTGTTTTAGGATTATATCTGTGTTTTCTACTCCACCCATGTGTAGCTTACTCATCATCTTCCTGTGTTTTGAAGTCCACCAACAGCCTTCATTCAGCATAGCATGTGAACAGAATCTTTGTTCAGCAAAATACTTAATTATGTTTTTCAGCCGTGTTTGTACAAGTCAGTGAGGAGCACATGTCATCACCAGGTCCAGTTCCTGTCCTTGTGAAGAGCAAGAACTAAGCACAACTCTACTAATTAATCTCTGCAATTCTTTCTCCCCTTCCTCTTAGCACTCCCCCTCCCTCAGTTGTGAACAGTATTTCAACTCTATGGCTTGAACACAAGACAGCTGTCTGATTATGGTAGTTTCCATCAGGCCCGCCCTTGTAAAATGTCATGCTCTGGTTATTGCTAGCAGTTTGGAACAGATGGCCAGAGGGGAAATGTAGCAGTCAATTAAAATTCACTGTAGCACCATGCTTGGTTACCATTAGAATCACAAAAAGTGCAGCCAATGTTTCTCTCTTAAAAATATTAATCTTTTTTTTTTTTTTTTTTTCTGTGATGGCCTATATACATGCTGTACAAAGAAATGCCTGTTGATCTGGCATGAGGATCCAGTTGACATTTAAGTGCTGTCAAGTAAAATCAGCAGAGGCTACGTAGAGGAGGTATTTGCAGACAATAGATCTATCTCTATATACATCCATTGCTGCAAAGTGAGTTCATGCTTGCAGCCCTACGTACTGTACATTTCTGGGGGAATTTTAAGGCTGCCTTCACACTAATGAGCAAATATATGTATATATTAATATGCTGCTGTCACTTTGCACTCACTCCCTTCAAGGTAGACACAGAAAATAGGTAGCAGCACAGTACAGAGAAAGGGAAAGAACGTACTCTCATCTCAAATCTCCTGTGTTTTGCAGGATGGGTGATTTACAGTAGTGTTCTTGGAATACTCTATGATCCTGATGCTTTTTTGCTGAAGTACATACAGCCAAGGATGCATCGCCTTGTCTGAGCTAGTGTAGTGCAGCTCAAGAGCCATCTTGTCAGGGGTTTGGAGAAGATATGAAATGGGAGACCCCAGGGCTCCCATTTTTAGCATTATCTACAGCTTTGAGATGCTCCTGACTTGAGCACAAAATAAATTGATATTCCTGTCCACTTGATGCTGGATTAAACTTTGATTATTATCATAGTCATCTGATAAGTTAAGAAGATCTTTGCTAACTTCTTACTGTCCAAAGCTGTCTGGAAGGAGCAGGGGTCTTGCCTGAGCTAGGGGCAGAGAATTTGGGCAGGTCCCTCCAGTGCAGGCAGAGCTGTGACTGCCCGCAGATCCAGCAGAGGGAAGTGTTGCCCTAAAATACCCATTGAGGGCCTTCTGCGTGGTGAGCTGCAAGAGACGCGTTCTTGCACCAAGAAATCAATGGTCCGGAGCGTATGTAACATGTGATTTATAAAGTCCCAGAAGGAGACAAAGAAGCTTTATAAAATGCCAGAAAGAGCAAGTGTGATAATAATCAGGATGTGGCAAGGGCTGAAATTACAATTCTATAGAGAAATATGAAACTTACATAATTTTTATTCTCTTTAGGAGAATAAATGGCATTTTAGAGGTTAAAGGGCTGTGGTTCATGCTTCAGTAAACAATAAAGCTGTAGCCTTTCACGTCAAAAGATGGGATCTTGAGAAACAGATGGTCAGAGATGTACTTGGTGATCACATGGTAGTTGTAGGGTTCTTCACTCAAAGAGCTGGCTCAGCTTCTGGCAACTGCTGCCAGCGCAATTGTGATCAAGACACTGTTGCTACTGCAACTTCAAGCACTACTAGAGGGTTAAAAGTCAAGTATAATAATTTTTCTGATATTAAAAAGAATGGAATAATAAAGTCAAATTTTGACTGTAAATATTACCCTCTTAAATCTGCAGGATTCATGAGATGTCCCAAAATCAGGGAAGCCAAGATGCTCAGGACACCTATTAGCTACACTGAGCATGACACTGGAAACTTACATCTTTTGAGGTTCAATCCTGGTTTTGTAATATCTAAATATCAAGTTAAAAAAGGTCAGCGGATGGAATGTTGTGTGAAATGAAACTCGACCTTCCCCAGATTGTCAAGATGTGGTTTTTTCAGTTTCTCATAGATGTCTGTGACAAACAATTAGAAAGGGTGTGAAAGCTTGAAGAACATTTTATAGATATTGGTGCTTGAATAAGGCTGGAAGAAGTGAATCCTAAAATAATTGCACTAAAATAATCCTGAAGAAGAAGTTGATCTGCAGGGTACAAAGTCAGGAGTGGCCCAGCTAAAAACGATGTTGTTTCTGAGTAGGCAGTTAACAAAATATTCCATTTGCTCAGATCTCATTGCTTTGTGGGGTGTGATTCATGAACTGAGTGCTTCCCTTGTGCTTCCCCAGGAGCTACTCGGTAGCAGAGTAAGTAAGAACCAAACCTAGAAGGCTGGGTTGCAATCTTTTGCTCAAGCAATTATGAACCTTATGATCATTAACTTTGGTGTTCTGACTTAATGCCATACTTCAGTACAAATAGGTTTTGGTTTTACAATGTATCTTCCTGTTGCTGACAGAACATGGGGGATCCTGTATACAGACTTCTCATTTTTGAGTTAGTAGAAAGGAAGATTATAGAGTATGATGTACTTTTATTTTGCTCACAGAAAGGGGAAATAATCCTGGTAAGGTAAAATCAATTATTCCTCAGGGAAGCCCTGATAGAGCAGAAGATTTGTCTTGATGGTGGAAATCAAGACCCAGTCAGCTGAGGAGGTGGCAGGTCATGGGACAGAAGGGAACTGGTCTCCTGGGAAGATTGCTGGCTGGCTGTCTGCTCTTGGCCAAACTTTGTCAAGGACTTTGGGAGCAGCAGCTGCAGACAGGGCCATGCCATTGTCGCATCTGTGATGACAGTAGCAACTTCTCAGAGGTTAGATGATTATCAAAGGACATCACAGAGTAGATCATAACAAAGTGCACACAGGTAGAAATTATCTGCTTAAAACAAATACAAACCAAACAAATTCTCTGCTAGGCTACCACTATGGCTGCAAACTAAGACATACGTGTTTGCATTAGTGTTTCTACGTGTTTGGATTAAAAAGCCAGCTTCCCTTTCATTTCTAATCCGTTTCACTTTTGGCTCCACTGTAATGCCTGTGCTTCAAAACAAGCACATACCTTTGTGTTGTGCAGAATTGTATTGTAATGGCTCTTTTAAGTTGTACTTTGTTCAGTGTATGGCATACAGTTCGTTGGTTCTGCAGAATCTGCACTCCTTGAGTGAAAGGGGTTTTGTACAGCTGTGAAGATTTTGGTGTTTTATGGAGGAAAAGCAGTATTCTGAATATAGGCCCTTTTCCTTGCTAAACTGATGACTAGACAGACAATAACCACTACAGCAGAGCGACTGTAGGAAGTATAATTATATTATAAATAGGATTTTTAATAGATTCCTGCAATGGAGTTGCTAATGAAAAGATGGCAGGAACAGTGCTGGAGTAGATTGAGCTGTTTGTATGAGTAAGAGGAGGCAGACACAGCCCATTTGTCCCAGTTGACAGCAGGAATCTAGGTAGGAATCACAACTTCCCTTCGGGCTTTCATGCATTTGTCCAGCAGAACCCTTCATGCACTGGAAGGAGGGAGATGCGCTCTCTGCGGAGAGAAGCACGAAAGTCAAATGGCTCTATGATTGATTTTTTTTAAGTCATTGTGTGTATTTGTGAACTTTTTTTATAACTATTGTTTCATTATCAGGTTTCCCCTGGAACTGAAGAGCCGCAGAAGGGTCCTGCCATGCAGAACACGGACTCGTGCCTGTCCCTGTCAGACAGCGGCGTGGACGCGTCGGATGTTCCTGGCCATCGCTGCAGGAGAGATGCAGGGACGCGGCAGGGGCGGCTGCTAATTCGTCAGGTACATCGCGGTGGCATCTCCAGCATCCCTGCCGGACCTCAGCATCCCCGCCTGCCTCCCCTCCCCTCC